>SRQH01000005.1:0-128815 GCA_018360345.1 Claviceps sp. LM84 group G4 | reverse complement strand
CTTTGGGGAAAACTGGCTTGTATTTAGAAGAACCCGGGATTAGCCCTGCACACCCTAGTATGCCCAAAACTGGGACGGAGTGGTGTAAAATACACAACAACAACAACAACATAAACACACGAGTCACGGCGGGCTTCGGACTACATATGTAAAAAGAAACAAGTTGAGTGGGAGCCTAGAGGAGGGATTTTGGAGGTTGCAATTTTTATGCGAGGTGAGATTAGCGAGCGATTGATGAAGGAGCTACATACGTACGTACACATTTATTACCTACATACATGATACCTACCTTTTAGGTACGTAGGTACCTAGGTTACGGTATAACGGAGCTACATAAGGTACTCAAGTAACAACATCTACCTTCTATGTATGTATAATGTACTCCGTATGTACTCCGTAGTCCGTACCCAGTTTTGCTTGAACAGCAGAGTAACCTAGGTAACCTACGATTAAGGAACTAGAAAATATCTTACATCTTATACGTGGCTACTGGCGAGAGAGCCATGTGTCCTCCTGGTAGTTCTTCTTCTGGATAGTTGGCCTTTGCTTTTCAACCAAGGCTCAATCAGATATGTGTGTACCTAGGATCGATCTGGGCCGCAAGTTGCAACCATAAAATGTTGGTTCAAGACTTCCAAGTTCCGTTGGCCCTGGCTGTGATGTCGGCTGAACTCCGGCGGATGGCGTCACGTTCAACGACGTCCGCATGATTCTTGGCGTGAAAGCGACTTGGTCTGTGCTCAGTCTCACGTGGTACCTACGTGATGTTCCAGCTTCTGAGCTTCCCTCACAGCTTCAAATGGCATCACCATGCTATGCTGTCTCGCGAACTCGGTCGCATTCAAGTACATACCATTTTCCTCCCCAGCTTTTCGACTCACCAAATTTCATGTGGCCCCTCTTTACGGAGTCTAACGAGGCCAGGGGGAGGATATTCGTGAAACGTTGTCCGCCAATCCGCCTGGACTGGCTTTGTCACCATCGCGACATCGGCCGATCATTGGACGTTTCGTTCTGGTGAATACGAATGAGTGACCCACGACTCGCGGGCGACAGCTTCGCAACCTTTGAGCCAGGACCGGCCACATTTCTCGACGCGTCGCTGTGAGAGCTAGGAATCGTCACCGCGACATCTTGCCCGCAAATCAGTCCCGCTTTCGCGACTTTGTGTGTGTTATGCATGGTCTTGAAATGCCAAACTCATCGCCTGGCCAGCCCGGCCGTCCGGATGAACCCCAATGCTACAACTGTGGTCTTGTAGGTCACTGGGCAGTTGCTTGCCCAGAACCGACCAGAGCAACGCCCGCGTAAGCAGAGCCTGGTCTTGTTGATGTTAAGCCCAAAAGTACAAGCATGTCAACTAACTTCTTCTCACTTCTTCTCAGAGGCCTGGCTGCTTGGCGGAACTCATCCAACCTGAGCCCGTCCAATATCAAAGGACAAGGCGCCAGCTCGAGCTCGAGCTCGAGTAAACGATCAAAAGGGCCCATCATCACCAAATATGCCCCTCCCGTGTCACAGTTTCCTCCAGCATTAGTTCATGTGCCTCCGCCGCCGCCAAATCATCACCCTCATCCACACCTGCATCCGCCACCACCACAACCACCGCTACCTCCTCCCCCTTCATCATATCCGGGTCAGGCTCCCCCATACCATTCATATAATACGCCGCCGCCACCTCCACCTCCAGTGCCACCGCCACCTCCACCATATACTGGCGGGTATCCTCCTTCCTACGGGTATCCTCACCCACAGTACCCAACTCCTCCCCTTCCTCATCCCACGGCTCATTATGGCCTTCCTGGGCCCGGATATAGAGGGCCACCACCAGGGCCACCATCTCTGCCTCTCAACTCGCATCCCGGAGGTCAATACCCGTCGAACGGTGTCGATGGGCACGAGTATAGACCGCACCAGCTTCACAATCATGGCTGGACACGCTCTCCTCCTCCACCGCATTCATCGCCTCCTACTCATTTGACGCCGCCACAGACAAGGCCAGGGCTTCGCTCCAACTCGGGCCCGTTGAAACCTCCCACGTTGCCTCCAAAGCCCCCTGCGGGAATAGGGTCACATCCGCTCCCGCCCAAACCTCCCAAGAGTCACGATCAGATGAACTCTTACCATGACCACCGGAACAAACGAAAGTTCGATCGCCACAACAAGGGACGAGAATGGAGACAGTCGGACGACTATCCAACCCAACCAAGAGCTAACTATGGCTCTCATCACGACCACGACGGTCAATTTCAGCGCTCTCCCGTAAACAGTCGGTCCAGCGACTCATGGCGAGTTCAACGGCAGAGTCGTGGACCCTCATATACGAGGAGGCAATCCCCAGTGGCTGCTGCCGCTGAACAGTCGACGAGAGAATCTGAAGGTCATGGTGGCGGCAGACAGCCTTCCGACGAGCGTGCAGCCTCTTTTACTTCTCCTGCACAACATGCGGCTAGCAAGTCTGATGAGAACGCTTCAGCACAGGAACGAACAAGCCCTTCAGCTGAAACTCAGGAGACTTGTGTCAGTGAAGGGGAGATTGAAGTTGATGGGACGCAAAACGGAAAAAGCCCGGAAGCTTCGCGCCTGAATGGCTTTGCTGGACATCTGGATGATTACGACGGGCCGCCATCACCGTCAGACCATGATAGAAGCAGCAGCAAGCGCTCACATAGTCAACAACAGGAAAGCATCCTTTCTGAGCGAGCGACAAAAAGACGAAGCTCAGATCAGATTTCCAAAGCGGACGAGAACAGGTCGGTAAAGCGCCGGCTCGATACCGAGAAAGACGAAGAATGTCTTTGGGATACTTTGGACGTGCCACGAGAGGCCGACAGGAGGCAGCAGGCGAGAAACGGCCATGCAGCAGCTCGGAGACGAGATTCTGGTGACTCTCGAACGTCGCGCCATTCTTCGGCCTCCTCTCAGTCATCCGACTTGAATTCTCTCGAAGCGGAGCTGCTCGGCCGACCAGTCAAGCAGAGATCCCCAGAGAGATCGAACAAACGCCGTCGTGTGGAACATGCCGACACCAGGCTTCAGCAGCCAAAACGTCGCAGAGCGACAAATACGAACTCTGCGTACAGGTAAGTAGTGTCATGGATGGATTTTCGTTTTGATAAGCGTAATATATATGCTGACTCCTTGCTAGCCGCCGTTGGTAATTTGCCATGCTCCAGCACGAGGCTCCAAAGCAGAACATTCTCTGTACTCAGAAGATTTCTACGTACATAATGGGAGCGAAGACCATTTGGGATGATTTTGCTATTTCACGACGACCACGACGAATTTGTATGCATGACACGGAGTTGAGGTGTCTTTCTATCTTTATTTATTGGCGCAAATGATACTTGCGTGTCCGTGTATTGTCTTTAGCTCTACGCATGTCGGCGCTGGATGCATCTCATATATTGCTTCACATGTGGCAGAGTCAAGACCACAGACTCTGCATTCTTCGGTTATTTTTTTTATTTTTTTTGCATCTTTTTATCTTTTTGCGTTCTTTTCTTGTTCTCAATTCGTGTTCCCAAATTGTAGAGCATCAAATTTTCGTGGTGGTCAAGTGCGATTGGGGCTGTCGATTCGTACGAGGAGAATGAGAGACATTCTTGGTCCTGCCCCGGGCATGACTTCTCGATGTCTACGGTCTGTACAGTCTGCCAGGTTTTGTTACTGATGAGGCTGCTGAAGTAGTGTATGCAGAAGGAGGAAGCAGGAAATGGGTAGTCAAGGGGCTTGGTTAAATAAATTCGAGTATTTCTCGTCTATGGGGATCGGGCCTTTAAGACGAAACACTTGCGATGTGTTGGGATATGATGGCGTTATGCCATTTTGCTACTGCCACCATTCGATGTGGCATGCATACTAAAGACGAAACGTGGGCAAAGAAATGAACACCTGAAATGAAACCACTCATCCGACACGATCAGTGGCAAACAGTCACACGCGCGTCTGTACTGTATTTCCCTTCACCTTTCTCTTCCCCTTCCCGCGCTCCTCTTGGTGTATGGTCTGTCTAGGTAGCCTGGGACGGACTTCTTCGTCTTCTTTCCTCTTGTATTTTCCCTCTTTTTGCTTTGTTCTCCATTTGTTCTGGATATTCTCTCACCGTCTTCTTTCCACTGCAGTTAGCGTCCGCACACAGGGAGAGGGGGGTCACAGACAGAGAGTGTGTAGAGCTTGCGAGTTGCGACTTATGTACAGGAGAGGGTTGCCAAGAGTTAAAAGGGAGAAAAATCGAATACACAGCGAAATCACGTCTTGCAGCATATCGAGAAAGAGACTGCAGGATGTGTGGTCTTGTGGTCTTGTGCGCCAGCATCCAATTCTAGCTTCGCGCTGTAATGTGCTCTGAGCCCTTATATTTGTCCTAGAGAGCAAAGTTACTCCGTGCTTGTGCAGCTTGCTACACAAGTTCACAACTACCTAGTATGTAGCTGTCCTTCGTAAGCTGTTAGCCCTATTCTCCCCATTCCCTGCACCCTGTGCCTGAACTCTGTACTGTCCCACACAAAGCAGCTGCACTTGCCTCAAACTGCAAGGTAGGTACGTATTCCATGCTCGACTGTTGCTTCCGTTCGAGATTGTCTACGACTCTACACAATGAGGCAGTCGAAACCCATATCCTTCAGGTCTGTAAGCCAGCTGACGCCTGATCCAGCACCCGAGTCTTGTATCTGCCACGTGGCTCTCAACATCTTGATTGCTTTAAAGATGTAGCCCCACGGACAGATTTCCCAAATGGCAAACATGCGAGACATTGTCCACGCTCGATGGTCCGCCTCGCGCGTCTCCGCCCCGGCGATGAACAGTGGCCACGACGTGGCCTTGAAGTACGGATCGCTGTCGTCAATCTGCCCGAGATGACCGAATATGTCGCCCACAAGGACCATGGTATCGATCGGACGGACAGCTCGCACCACCGGCAGCGCCTGAAGGATGTACAAACACACTGCGGAGCGGTGTGCAGAGGCTATGTGTATCCGGCTGTCAATGTCGGACACGTTGGGCAGCTCACGAAGCCGGTCTGCCCAGCCGGAGATGTCAAAGGCGAGAGCCTCGTCAATGAGCCTGAGAGCTTGGTCTGCCACCAAAGCCGAATGGCTCCCGTCAGTACAGGGCGTCTCGTACGATAAGAGCGACGCGTGGAGAATAGTCTGAAGTAACTCTGGTGGACATGAGAGATAGCTGTTCACCTCGACACGTTTGATGACGGGGAGTAGCTCGAACGCATAACGAGCGATGCGGGATGCTATTGCTCCAGTTGCAAGTGTCGATCCTAGAATGTGATAACTATGTATGTTGGCGGAGTTCCCGGTTAGTCTTCTCTGCAAAAAGGACCGGAATTATTGGAAGCCCCATCAACGATCACGACTTGGACCCCTTCCCCCTCCCCAAATTCTATAAGCGACCGAGACGATAAGGAGATTCATGTTACCTACATGAAGCAATCCGCCAAAACACAATCGCGCAGCACTCGGCTCGAGCCATGGCTGATCGAATCGGTGACCAAATGTGCCAGGATGATGCTTGTAGCCTTCATATGCACCTGCCAGGCTTTGTCATTGTTCCGATCCAAATCGATAAGGTCAAACTTGACTAAGAAATGCATAGCCGCCAAAACCACCTCGCTTCCTGCAGGGTCTAGAGCATCGAGAACATCGCGAAGGTAGCCCAAAGCCTTTTGCTTGGCTGTCAGAGCATCGATGAGCGCTTGTCGGGAGGAAAGATGTTGTGAGCGCAACTGGGCGAGATATCCGCCAGGATCCGGTAAGCCTGGGGGAATCGCGCCTATGGGCCGGAATTTATTCGACCAATGAATAGCAGAAGTTGCGATCAAGATTTGGAGAAGAACCGGGTGTTTTTGGGACAAGGGAATAAGTTCTCGGAATGGGTTACTGTAAGGTGTGTCTCTGGCGACCAGATCCTTGCATAGGCTATCCGCGACTGATGGAAACGTTCAACATTAGTGCTTGTCTCTCTACCCGCAACGAGACTCGAAAAGAAGAGACAACAGAAGAAAAGGAAGATCTGGGGCACGGCACACACGAGACACGTACAATGTGCAAGATAGTACCTCGAGTTCCAGTCAAGGTCCTGAAATAGGGGATCTATCAGGTTGCCAGACGCGGAAAGCCCGAGCCCTTCGAGCCTTTGATATGGTTCGACAAGCTCACGCGAGCTGCACTCGTCGATGAGGTCATCAGACATAATTTTCCCTGGGCTCGTGGCATCGTGGCTGGGCTTCGCATCTGGCAAAAGGAACGGCGGTGCTTGCTGGTTCTCGAGCTCACCCTCGCATGGGTCTCCAGGACGTGTTGGGAGGCCATCAGCCTGCTGAATACTCTGATCATGACATTCAACGACTGGATCGTGGCTATCGCACAGTGCCTCTTGTGCCCAAACAGCCGAAACGCTTTCTGCCTCGTCTGTGTTTGTAGCCGCGCCGAGAGCTTGAGCATCAAGCACCCGAGGTTGATATTGGCCTTGACTGCTCAGTCTGCGTCCAGAAACATGAGGCGGCCTTGGAGATCCATCAAAGTCGATGGCCGGTGCCCAGACGAAGACCTTCCCGTATCCAAGACATTCCTGCTTCGACGCCGCACATTTGTGGCATGTCGGCCACGAACGATCACAGCGCAGACGTCGGCGGCGGCAGTTGTGACATGGCTTGGTGATTCTGTTGGCGAGCATCCGATGCTGCTGCAGCCCAACGCGGCCCCCGCGGTAAATCTACGAGGCGCAGTCCCACCAGATGTTTCGTCCTGTCACGTTTGCAGGTTGCGGCCGTGGCCCCGGGCTATGTATCAAAGCTTCTCCTAAGGTTCCTCTGTGGTACGGAGGTTGAACTGACGAGGGGCGAGCGCAAAAGAAGGAGACGTGGTGCGTAGGCCGCGCTTCATAGTCATAACGACGGGCAGCAGGCAAAGCAAGCAAGCACGTGTTGGCGAAAGCGAAAAAGCAGAAAGCAGAAGTAGAGATCAGAACCAGAACCAGAACCAGAACCAGAACCAGAGCCAGAGCCAGAGCCAGAGCCAGAAGCAAGGGAAAGGCCTTGCCTGGGTCGGGTCGTTGCTTGTCCCCGTCCCCCTCCGGCGCTTGTTATCGCTTTGGCTGGGCCGATATGCCGGTCGTCCTGGGGTGGGAGCGACGGAAAAATAGGAAAAATACCTACTCAAGAGTCAAGGATGAAGTCGCTTCGGCATCGGCCATCGTGCTTGTGTGCAAACCGCAACCTGACGACTCACGAGTCGAGGGCTCGACATTGCGACAACGATCCGGGGGCTCGGGCCCACCATGACTCCTGAGTCCTGAGTCCTGAGGGGTCGTGAATCGTGATAATGTGATGCAACTCTGCCGCTGTTGCCCCTTCTGATCAAGCAAGCTTCGATGTCGTGCTCTTCGCGCGCATCGTCGCTGGTGGAAGGGGAGAGGCGGTACGCAGACGACCATTGCATGTTGGCGCAAGAAGACTAGCAACGTTTCGTGCTTCCCATTCGAGTGGCCATGCCACCATCGTGGGTGACACTGACGACACGTACTGAGTACATTTGTAGGTTCGTTCTCCGTATCCGACACCAATATTCATGTATGTAAATTGTACATGCATACCTGGATGGTTGCTGAGAATCCTGGGATCCCGTACATTCCTACACTACCTACATGCCGGGACCGGCAGATCGCCATACGGAGGTAGCTCCGTCGGCTCGGAGCCAAGCAATGTCTCACCTTACTGGTCGACGCGCCTGGTCAGGCATGCGGCATGCCCATTGCCAGGAGTCCAGGACACGCGTGTCATCTTTGACTGACGAACGAAGGGTTTTCCGCCGGTGGAGTGGACAGGCTACATGCAGCCTTATTCTGCCTTCAGCTCCTCGAATTGTTCCTAGAGGCTACCTGCGCACTTCCTCTTACCATGATGAATTTACAATTTTACATACATTAGGTACTCGTGAGCCTGCCACATATAATAAAAAGGGCTCCCGTCCACGAGTGTGTAGGATGAGAAGATCGGACACAAATTAACAATCGTCGTGATCACTAGCAACTTTAGCAAGAGAATCCTACCAGCGAATACTCCGTGAGTCCGTATGCTCGTTTCATACAATGATACAACCGGCCAATCACCACCGCGTTATGATCGTGAAGGTCGCAGCCTGCAGGACAACACATCTCTCATCTTCATTACACTACCTACATAATAATTGAGGACTCTGATGAGGCTCTACCCGCGCGGCGCACGACCACGATTCAAACAGAAAGACCCGAGATTACCACTCAGCCTTATTAGGTAGGTATCCCAGCCTCCAGGACCGTCCAGGTCGGGTCCAGTCTGTTACATATGTACCTATGTACGGAGTTCCGAGGCTGGTGAACATGTATATGTGCATACGGAGTACGGAGTAGGTAGGGGAGTTATATGTAGCAAGGTTAAGAATATGCCTATGTACCTACCTACCTACCTACGCTGGGTCATAAGACTCATAAGTTCATAACACCTCCCGGGCTTGACATTTACTCCGTAACGAGGCAAATACCGGCCCAACCCTTGCCGTCGCTCCCCACCTGCCTGTTTTGCGTTATTTGAACCTGTCAAGTTTGCTTCTTCTTCTGCCCGAAATCCCTTGATATGTAGGTACATAAATAGGTAGGTACCTAGGTTTTTTTGGTGGGGGGCCGCAGCAAAGTACCTAGGTACTACTGGGGTAAGGTAAGGTACATACCTCCTATGTAGATAGGTAGGTATGTATGTACTCCATATGTACCTACCTGAGGCTACATATATGTATATATGTACTCCGTATCTTATGAAACTATTATAGGCATGTCATAGGTAGTTAGGGGTTACCTAGGTTAGGGTTAAGGTTAGGATTAAGGTGGGATTATGTGCGAGGTAACACATCCATAAGCGCGGCACATCACAGGGCTTTTTTTTGTGGTCGAATTCTAGAAGTCAGGCGGACTTGGAGTTATTCCCCTTTATAGAGTATAGAGTCACAACTTATGCATGTCCCAAAGGTCTATAAGTCATCCGCCCCGTTGGCTCAGTGGTAAAGCGTGTCACTAGTAATGACAAGATCACTGGTTCGATTCCAGTACGGGGCACCATATACTTTTGCAGGTTGGGCCCAATTTCACACCCCCTCCCCGCTGTACGAAGTATATTTTCCTTTTGTTTCTGGTTATTTTGCTATCTTCAGACTTGGTACTCGATCCTTTTTGTCCAATTTGTGACACTGCCCATGATTGAGAGAGATGGCGCAAGCGGTAGACAACGCGGTCATGACTCATGTCACGTCTATGTAATCGTGATTAACGTTGAAACATAGCGCAAAGGATGGTTCAAGTTCATCAACGAGGCTATTAACCTAGTCTACCATATTGTAGAAGCTCCTCGTCGTCTCTTTACCCTCGCTCTGTCCAGCAACCATCTTTTCCTCGTCGAATACGTCCTTTGAGTCATTGTTACACGACAGCTGCAAGTCACCAACATCATCCGCGACTTCCAACCATTTCTCGCTCGTTTCCGGTACTGGAAACATGGTACACAGCGCCCAATACACCATCGATGAGACAATGAAGCCGCAAAAGAAGTTCAAATTGTACAGGTAGGTTGCACCTTTGGGCACGTCTTTGCCGATGGCCCCAGCGAAGCCCACCACATTAATGAGTATTCCAGCAACATACGCCGTGTAGGCCCGCCAGTTAATGCCGAATGTGTAATAGTATGGGCCTGTTTTTCTCGCATCATAAAGCCCCTTGACGTTCAGATATCCCTTTCTCACAACATAGTAGTCCGTGGACATGACGCCGGCGATGGAGCTGAGGAACACGCTATACGCCGACAGATATGTCGTGAAGTTGTTGGCACTGGTCAGCAAGTTATAGGGGCACATGGCGAGACCAATAGCTGCGCATATATACCCGCCACGTCGAATGTTGATGAACCGAGGAAAGAGAGCCGTCATATCTGTGCCTGCTGAGACGGAGTTTGCTGAAATATTGGTGCCGAGCTGGGCAACTGCAAATGCTAGTGCAATTACAAAGACGCCAAATCGTTGTGCAGAGCCGCCGTCGTCAATGAAGTGGCCCAGCACGTCGAGGGGGTTCCATATAGGCTCGTTGTAAATGACGCTCGAAGAGGACGATACAAAGATGCCGATAATGGATGTGAATGCGAATCCAAATGGAATGGCAAGGGCCTGAGACCAAATAGCGTCCCTCGGTTTCCGGGCGAATCTTGTAAAGTCGCAGTCATTTATAATGAGCGTGGCAAAATTGGCAATCGATGCCATGATGCCTTTGACCATCTGCCAGGCCAAATCACTGCCATGGACAGAGTTGGATTTGCGGATAATGGGTCCAGCGCCTCCCGCTCGGACAAGAGCCCAGATCAAGAAGGCTATACCGGCTGGTGGGACAAAATATGCCTTTACCGTGAAAAGATGACGAATCTTGTGGACTGGGAACCATATTGCGGGCAACGAACAAAGCCAGAAAATAAAAAAGGAGACAAAGTCGGGTGTGCTGCTCACGTTCAGGTCAAAGGGCCCTGGCATAGTCGTGCGGTCCCAGGATTTCCAGATCGATCGAATCATCAGGTACACACAGTTTCCACCGATATATGCCTGAACGCCATACCAGACACACGCTAACGCGCAAAACCAATCGTTAGTGAAGGCCTAATAAGATCGAATGAAGTTGTATAAAGACAATCGAAAACGAGACAGAAAACAAGGTTGGCCCAGAAGAAGGGGTTCTTTCACCAGGTGGTTTGAGTTATCATCATGTAAGTGGTATGTACGTACCCATGGCTGCTCGGTTGAAGACTGGCCATAATGAGCCCCAAATGCCAAACGAGGCGCGGTTTGCAACGGGAAATCCAATGTGGTAGACGGCACCCACACGACCATTCATGACGACAAAGAATGCCGCAATGGAGTAGCCAATCCAGACACATATCCAAGCCTGCCACCATGAGAGTCCAGCAATGATCATCGAAGATGAAATCATCCAGGTATTAATGTTATAGGAATCGGCGATCCAGAAACCAACAAAGTTCCAGGCGCCCCATTGTCGGCGCTGGGATTCCACCGGTTTCAAGTCATGGTTCGTGAGCTGTCAAGAAGCCATGAGCGTACAAGTTAGAAACGGCGTCGACGCTGCGGAATCACGTCGATCGACGTACCATGAGTTGAGTTGGCGTCAATCCCTCCTCAGACTTCAGAGCGAGTCTGTCGGCCAAGTCCTTGGCCCTTTGTGAGATAGACATTGCGCCTGGCCGTGGATGTGGTTGGCCGGAGGGAAGGATGTTATTTTTTTCACTCTCTCAATCGGCTTGCTGGTGAGCACCCTTCCTCTGCTGGCTTTCTTTCACGAATGCGCAGCGAAGGCCTCCTGCTCTAGGCGGGAGGCAAGCCATGGACTTATAAGATAAATTGCTGGGTTCGTTTCATCGGCAGGCGCCTACGCCAACTTCACTACATACCTACCTCTACATGATACGGAGTACGGACACACTACATATCTGTCTGTACATACCTTAGGTAATTTACCCCGGTGCCGGGAATCGCAGTTCTTATCGGCATGGCGTTTTCTAGTGGGCTCAGCCTATCTTGGCCCGACCATTGAGCTCGGTGTCATGCATTTGGAGAAGAAGGGCGTCGTCTGCACGGACGCGAAGTGATGAATGCAAAGAGAGTACTTCTGTGCGGAGCAGGTACCTTTACATACGTACAACCTAAGTAGATACCTATGTACTCCGTACATACATACATATCTAGAACGGGAGCCCTTGTTGACTTGATCAATCCGGCCGATCGGAGCTTATCGTAGCGACGGGGCGTACGGATCGCGGCAAGATGCGCTTATCTTGTATGTATGTATATAGGTATGTACCTACATAGATATGTAGGTACCGGTACATACTCCGTACCCAATGAAGTTCAATACTCCGTATGTACCTAGGTACCTAGTCCTACCTCTCTTCAAGAACCTGACTGGCTGAAGCCTGAATGCCTTGTGAAGTTGTGGCTGCTTGTGACCCCCGCGTCGGCCCCCGACATCAGGTACCTAAGGTACTCCGTACATTCGTTGATACAAATAGATTATGATTACATATACATTTTTTAGCAAAGCTAGCCCAGTAGGGTGAACGCTATCATATTACATTTGCATTGTGAATCGTGATCCACGAACGGCGGCAAACTTTGCACAAGCCTCGGGTACAAGTTGTGCCTAGGTACCTATGTACATACGTGGATCACTATGGGGCACATACTAGGTATTTATTGGTTAATTTTTTTTACCGGCGACCGCCTTTGCACTGTTGAACTTTCCAGGCCTTTGTGTATTAATACAGTCATTATGTACAAGAAGATAACATTCGATATCATGCCCCAACCCTCGCAATATATGGCATCCCCGATTGACCGGTCTCGTTGGTCTCCCGAAGAAACGCTCCTATTGCTCGAATTGTTGCTTAAAGTTCGTCGCAATCGGCAGCTCACCAATGATGGGATTGGTGTTGCACGAGATGTCTTCAAAAGCTTCGTTCCAACCTTCTCTACCGAATTTCCTCTTCGCCAATGGAATGTCAAGATCATCGAGAACCGATTCTCTTGGCTTAAGGGCGCTTGGCGAGCTTTCCGCGCGGCACAGGCTAGATCCGGCACTACATATAACCATGCGACCGGAATGCTTCAGATGAGCAAGCAGAGTGCTCAGATGATTGAATCTGTACATAAACGTTTTGGAAGATATGTGACTACAAAGCCTCTACCCACCAACGACAATATCTCGCTCTCTGAATGGGGAGAGATATTTTTTACAGTCCCTCCAGCTGTGGATACTACTATTGATGCCCATGATGATCAAGGCTTCGCGAGAGCTGCAGAAGCTCTTCTTCGGGAAGGTCAAAGAGAGGCAGGAGGAGGCACTCAGGACAATAATGCAGGCGATGGTAGCCCGGAGGAAGATGTATCTGATGAGGATAGTTTGGATCTTCAACCGTCTCCCATAAACGCAAATATCCCTAAGTTAACGCCTCCGAGTATCGCGAGACCAGCGGCCAGCAGCTCACGAAACATACCTGCCACGTCCACACCGCCAAATGGACAGCCAAACCGCTTGTCAAGAACTTTACAACAAAAGCGAATTACGGCGCAGTCATCTGAGCTATCACTGGTGATATCTCACGTCTTTGGACCATGGAATGAAGGTTTAAGAGGGCATGTAATAATTCAACAGGCAAGGTCACCGTTTGCGGTTGAGATAGAGAAGGCAAGTAAGGACTGTCAGTTGCTCTTTGAAGAGTTTGGAATACCTACTATGATGAAGGTAATCCTGTGGCTGAAGGAGGATACAATGAACCCTCCAATTTGGAACTCTTTATCTTCAAAAGAAGCCAAGATAGCGTTGATTGAGACTATTCTCGGCGTTGAGCTCTCTCGTTGGATGTAAAGCTATCAAGGAATTCGGTGGGCATGTGCAGAGCTTCAGATTTCTTCCTCCTTCACACCCTCTCTAGCAGGGCTTTTTACAACTTGGAAAATGCATGTACAAACGTCAATCCAAACTCCTCAAAGAGCAGCTGACAGTCCTTGCTTGCCTTCTCTATTTCATCCGCACCTGGTGGTGACCTTATGTGAATTATGTATCTGCTCCTTTGGACCTTCATTCCTTGGCTCAAAGACGTTAGATATCACCTGTGATAGCTCAGATGACTGTGCTGTAATTCGCTTTTGTTGTTAAAGTTCTTGACAAGCGGTTTGGCTGTCCATTTGGCGGTGTGGACGTGGCAGGTGTGTTTCGTGAGCTGCTGGCCGCTAGTCTCGCGATACTCGGAGGCGTTAAAGAGGTAGTGGCATTTGCGTTTCTACGAGAGGGCTGAAGTTCCAAACTATCCTCATCAGATACATCTTCCTCCGGGCTACCATTGCCTGCATTATTGTCCTGAGTGCCTCCTCCTGTCTCTCCTCGATCTTCCTGACCTTCCTGAAGAGTTCGTTCCTCTCCTTCTTCAATGTTCCCTTCTTTTGCGGCCACAGCTTCTGTAGCCTTTGCGAAGCCTTGATCATCATAGGCATCAATAATAATGGTATTCCCAGCTGGAAGGTCTGTAAAGAATATCTCGCCCTATTCAGAGGGCGAGACATTATCGTTTGTGGGTAGATGTAATCATACAATATCTTCCAGAATGCTTAGGTAGGTACCTAGGTACCTACAGAAGACGTACCCACCTACCCGGCTGCTTGGGTCCATTCCTGAAAGGTCAGATTTCGAGTCAGATTTCCTACCAACGGTGACCAACCAACCATTATCCGCCAACCCCTCTACAAGTGGATCCCGCTGCAGCCCCGCGCGCCTCGACTCCTCGAGGTGCTTTATTACATGGTACTTTGGCCTGCAGCATGTCGCTGCCATCACCGCCCCTCGTCGACCAGGAGAAAACTCGAGGCGACATTGTTGCTGCTGGCCATTTTGCCGGCACCAGTGACCAACTCATAATACGCGACAGCTCATCTTGCCTACGACGACGGCCTCTGCACCTTCGCTTCTCGCATTGCTCTTTGCTTAGGGCTTCGTCTAGCTTGAGACTTCGTCAACCTAATACCGATCGACTCAACTTCGCCCGAGGTTTGCACGGGCGTTCGCGAACCGCGTAAACGAACCGCGTAAACGAACCGCGTAAACGAACCGCGTAAACGAACCGCGTAAACGAACTGCGTAAACGAACCGCGTAAACAAACCGCGTAAACAAACTGCGTGCAAGATGGAGGAACAACTCGTTCAGATTCTCGCCAATACGCAGCTGTTGGAGCAAGTGCCGCGACAGCAGGCCGAGATCGAACTGAAGCGTGCGCGAACGAGTCCTGCCTACCCCGTGGCGCTGGCAAAGATCGCGTCTCACACGTCTGTCAGCACCAACATCCGTCAGGCAGCGCTGAGTTCTTTGCGCCAGTTCATCGAACATAATTGGGCTGTGGGAGACCAAGACGATGAACCCATCATCCCCATCCCCGATGACACTAGGGCCATTTTGAAGCAGTCTTTGCTCGATCTGTCTTTGAGCCAGGAGCAAGATCGAAAGGTCAAGATTGCGGCCAGGTAATTACTGCTCCAGTTGCGGGCCAGGCATGTTGTTGGACCAATGTATTCTCTTGGGGCCTCAATTCTAGGTGCTGACAATCTTGTGCGGTTAGTTATGCGGTTGGCAAAATTGCCATCTACGATTTCCCGGAGCAGTGGCCCAACCTGCTGCCTACCATCCTTAGCATCGTACCCGTCGGCACCGATGCTCAGCTTCACGGCGCCCTCAGACTTCTGGGTGATTTGGTGGAAGAGAGCTTGAGCGAAGACCAATTCTTCTCCATGGCTAGGGATATTGCCAGAGCTTTGGCCGAGGTCGCCCTCAACGAGAGTCGCAAGCCAGTGCTCCGGGCCCTAGCTATCTCCGTTTTCCGAGGTTGTTTCGACTTGATGAATATGATCAAGGATGACCACGCCGCCGAGGTCAAAGCTTTCGCTGAGGAGCTGTTGGCTCAATGGAACCCCTTCTTCACCAATGTCTTGAAGGCTCGTTTGCCAGATATCGACCTCAGCAATGCTGGTCAATCAGAAGACACTTGGTGTCACATGATTGCTCTCAAGGTCCAAGTCGTCAAAACTCTATTGCGGATTCGCAAAGTTTTCCCCAACCTCTTGCTCCCACAGAGTACCGTATTCTTCAGCGCCGTGTGGGAGGAGTTGAGTCTCTTGCAAGGAGCACACGAGCAGCTTTATATCCTCAAGGGTAATGCCCAAGGTCGATTAGAGGACTCGGACAACCTCCCCTATACTCTGGATTTTCTGATCTTGGAAGAGCTGGACTTCTTGAACCAGTGCTTCCGGTCGCCACCAGTAATGGCAGAGCTGGAGGGGCATTTGCAGGCGCACGCATCGGCGCAAGATGTGCCTTGGGTAATGGAGATTATGCGAATGCTCGTTTGTTATGCTCGTGTCACTCAAGAAGAGGAGGAGCTATGGGATATTGACTGCTCTTTGTACTTGGCGGAAGAAACGTCAGTCACTGCCAACTACACTGCCAGAATGGCTGCGGGAGACTTGTTAGTCAAATTGGGCGAATGGTTCAACGAAAAGACTATTGATGGTCTATTTGCTTTTACGAAGTCGCTCTTCCCCGGTGATGGGCCGGCTTGGCGAAGTCAAGAATCGGCCCTTTTCCTGTTTTCGATGCTTCTCAACGACTTTCAAGACATGAATAAGACGATTCCCGACGCCATAGCGAGCGCCTATCACGAGCTTGTCCACTTCATCATCACAAATCCCGGTGCGCCTCTTATCCGTGCCCGAGGATATTTGGTGGCTGGTACTCTCAGCCGCTCTTTTCGACCGCCTCCCACTTTAGCGGATCGCATGATCCATGTCATCACCAATGAGGAGTCTGAAGTAGTCCAAGTCGCCTGTATCAAAGCCATCGAGGGGATGATCACTTCTGGTCACGTGGGTTCTGTTCGACAGATTCCCATCATCACAGCCATTCAGGCATATATGAACGGCAAGGACCCTTCTGATATGGAGGACGCTGATGAGCTTCTCGTCGTTCTCTCCGAGACACTGCGATCCGCGATCAACATGGATACCAAAGTGACGCTCCGTGATGATATCTTGAGTATTGACTTGTTGTTCATGCTTGCCAAGATGGGTGCGGCCAACTTCCAGATCACCATGATCATATCGGAGGCCTTTGAGGATATTGTTTCCAGCTTCAATGATGTAGATTCCTTCAAGGCACTTTGCGGTCGGACGCTGCCAACGCTGACTGGGGCTTTTGACGTGGCCAATTTGACTGAGGACGAGCCTCTTGTCACTGTGGCGACCGAATTACTCGCCGTGCTCGTGGAGAACGGATCCGAGCCCCTCCCAGACGGCTTCGTCGCTGCCGTGCTGCCCAAATTGACGCGCCTGTTGATGGAATCCAACGAGGGAGAGATTCTCCGACCTGGTTCTGAAGCCGTCAAGTGGATTATCTCTCATGATCACCAACAACTCTTTAACTGGCAAGACGGAAACGGTGTGTCTGGTCTTGAGGTCTGCTTGCGTATCATCGACCGCCTACTTGGGCCCGCTCTCGAAGATAACTCAGCATCCGAAGTTGGCGGGCTGACCGCGGAACTGGTCGAGAAGGCCGGCCAGGAACGTCTCGGACCCTTCCTGCCACAGCTTCTCCAGGCGGTGGCTAACCGACTTGCATCTGCTCAAGCGGCCGCCTTTATCCAGTCACTGATACTAGTTTTCGCCCGTCTGTCTCTTCACGGTGCGCAGGATGTTATTGAGTTTTTGAGCCAGATCCAAATCAACGGCGAGAGCGGCTTGCAGGTGGTTCTATCAAAATGGTTGGAGAACTCGGCCAGCTTTGCAGGATATGATGAGATCAGGCAAAAGTGAGTTGCCCTGCCTTACGGCCAAGTTCGATGTGGTACAGTGCTAATGTTGTTTTCGATTTCGATTCTTTACAGTGTCATTGCTTTGTCTAAGCTCTACGGATTGAACGATCCCCGGGTGGCTCAAATCAGCGTCAAAGGCGACATGATTGTAGGCGCCGATGACGGCAGAATAAAGACCCGCTCACGGTCGAAGCAAAGTATGTTTCTTCCCTCACCTGCCCCTCTCCCTCTCCTCGCCACTCACCCAGTGATACATCATGTTTCTCACACTGCTTGATGCACAAAGATCCCGATAAGTGGACGATAATTCCTGCGCCACTCAAAATTGTCAAACTCCTCGTGGACGAGCTCGCCTCCGCTTCAGGTGGAGGTGCCTCGGCATCTGCGGCGGCCGCCATGGCCGCAGCTGCTGAGTTTGACGCCGAATTGGAGGAAGACGGATGGGAAGACGACGACGACACAATTACTCTCGGTCCAGCTTCGACCAAGGCGGATCTGATGTCCTATATGGAGGGTGGTCCGGCCCGTCGCGCCGACGATGGAACTTACTCTTACCTGACAGAGTTCTTCGTGCAGTGCGGTCGTGAGAACATTGCCAACTTCCAGAACTGGTACGCCTTGCTGTCCGAGGACGAGAAGTCCAAACTGAACCAAGTTGCCAATGCTGCCAGCCAGTAAGGCATTCCGATGTGGAGTCTGAATGGAGTATATCGTATACCACGTGCATTCGATCGCGTAGCTGGAAAGAAGGGGAAGGAGAGAGTGGCCGTGTCCGTCCAGTAAGCTTGCTTATCGTTGTTGAGATTGAGGGGTACATTAATATAGAAAAGGGCGAATCCATGGCTAAGTAAAGCAGCTTTGTGTTGTCGTCGGCCGGACTGCAATGCTGGATCATCACGGTGGAAGAGTTGGTTGCAGATGACAACCTATCGTGCCATCAGGTAGGTAGCCTTGGGAGAAGCTAGGTAGTTGAAGAAGATGCCAGGAATATCCGCCTGCAGTGCGTCTGCTACATGTATGACGTCTGGCCTCATCATTTACGAGTAAAAACGTAGGTAGTTGTAGAATTAAACGCTATTATGAGACATGACACATGAGACATGTGTGCCTTGAAAACAAAGTTGCGGATTTTGTGAATATGGTCGTTTCTCCTTTGGCACGCTTGCTCTCTGATCTGGCATTATTGATCTATGCGAAACAAATAGGGCGAGAACACATATGCACTTCGGTATCATCGAAAAGGTATGCTGTGCCCTGTAAGAGTCATAGTAGTACGAATAACCAGTCTGATACAGTCTCATCTAGCTACCTAGCTCATCACCGAGTGTACAAATTTCAATGCGTAGCAGCAAAGTGTCATCTCTCATACATCATTCATTTCTCGTCCTCCGCGACGAAGCAATCTCGTAATCTTACACACTCACCCACCCACCGCTCAATTGGATCCCAGATGTTCAAATAATGTGTCCTCCGCCGAACCCTCCCCCAAATCCTCCCCCTCCTCCACCCCCAAACGGCCCTCCTCCACCACGCCCTCCCGGGCCAGGAAATCGAGGGTGACCCCCCGGACCTAGGGGATCCCACCGTGCTCCGGGAGGCGCCTGAGGATCATAGCCCTCCCCTTGAGAGCCCTGCCCCATAAACAGGGGATCGTCAAATGTCGGATACATCCCCGACGGCCCCCCCGGGCGAGGAAGACCGCCTCCAACAAAGGATCCCCGCAGAGGATCATGAGGCCCCAGACCGGGCGGGTTCAGATCATCGTGGCCGATGTTGAAGAGGCCCTGGCTGCCGGATGGTCCTCCTCGCAACAGCGGTCGATTTATCTCGTACTCGTCCTCGAAGCTGGGAGGGGGGAAGTCTCCGACCGGAGCGCCCGGTCGGGGACGAGCCATCTCTGGGAGGAGATCCGGGCGGGGATACGGCATATTCGGACGCGGTTCTGGGGCCTGGAATGGGCGGCGGGAATCACGGGCTTCCTGGTCTCGCCGTTCTGAACGAGCGGTTTCTTCGGCTTCGGCGGTTTCTTCGTAGCCGGGGATTTGGAGCTTTGGGATGAGTTTTTGGATGATGTTCACTTTGAGATCGTTTAGGATACCTAGGGACGGGGACGTTAGAAACATATTTAGCTAGCTGACAAGGGCGAGAAGGTCTAATGGGGGTAAGAGTGTAGCGACAACGATAGTGACCATGAAAACGGAGAATGTAAAGCGAGAACCACTTACTAGTAATTGCCTCCTCTGAGACAAACGCCTTCGATAGCTTTTCCGTTAAATCACTGCGGTCTTCCTGTCCGTCTGCCATGGTGATCCGAATAGGTAGAGCACTCGACTGGACAACATCCCGCACAGACCGCTCGAAGCGATGAATGTTCTCATCTCCGACGGCCAAAGCTCTCACTTCGACTTTGCTTCCCATGCGATCCACGCGCGTGAGAAACTGCATAGATGACTGCTTGTGCTTGTACACGAAGCTGAGAGAGCCGAAGCCCGAGTTCCATCCCGTAGGGAGTCTTGGTGCAAGACTCTCGCACTCGGCTATCAACGATTAGCCTGAGAAGGCGAGCCGGGGGTAGTCTGCCAGAAATGGACGACAAGATCGAGGCCGATGCGGTAAGAGGAAGATAACTCACGGATGGGTTTATCTTGGGCGAAGCCGCAGAGCCTAAATGATAGGGATGCGAGGTATGCGTGGACGAGAAGGGCGATGAGTTCGTAGGAGCTGGCGAGGTCGGAGGTGTCGTCGTCTGGCTTGTGTGTGGGAAGGGCATTGGCCATGGCCTGTACTATGGCAGGTGTGCTGAGCGGGGGAGCCATGGCGGAGGGAAGCTTACAAGCAAAGCCTGAAGGGCTATATGAAGAATCGTGAGATGGACTGGCGTGTTTGAAATGAAGGGGCTCTTATAGAACGTGTTTTGTGTTTGGTACATACCTGATGTATGTAGGTGCCCAGTTGGTGACAGAGGAGGGAGTGACATAACCAGCTTCGGCCCGCGTGGAAATTATGTGGGGTGAGGCAGCCAGGCAATGACGCTCATCTTCTCAGGCTTCAGCTGCCAGCGGGACTTTCCGCGCTTGCCGGTGTACCAATGTGGTCACTGGTACATATGTATGTACATATGTATGTACATACTTACCTCGTCGAGCCATCACATTGTTTCAAACATTTCTCGCGAGGGACACAATGTGGAAGTGTAGCAATGCGACGGCAGTCTAACGAACATTTCTCCAGGGTAGTAGTCGGTGAGACGAACTCAGTCTCATCACCGGCTCGGCTTTCTTATTATTAACCCGGACATCAAGGCTTTCCGTCCGACAGGCTCAACTCATAAAATGCAAGGAGGTCAACGCGTGCCTCTCATGTAGATATCAATGTATGTACATTCGAGAGGCAATGTAAAGAACCCTCGCGATATAGACCGTCCCTCCATTGCTGCTATGTACATACACCATTCGTCCATGACGTCGGAACCTCACGTGGCTATGAGCCCAACTCCTGGTATCATGTATGTAGTTGGGCCGTACTCGTACTCCCGGATGGATTAGGTAAACAGGCACCTAGGTATGTACACATGTACACTTTTAGCAACTCCATGACTTTTTGACTTTGTCGCTGACTCGCTATGCACATAGGTACAGGTATGTACATACATACCTCCTACCTACCTACTCTAAGAGTGCCACTGCGTCGATCAACGCCTTATCTTCCGCCGAGCACTGCCAAATTCTCTTCTCATTCAACACCTCAAGGGAAAATAAGACAGAGAAAGAAAGAGAATAGAAATGTCCGCAGCTCTACCCGACGGCCCCTCCTCTTCCTCCTCCCTCCTCCACCCCTCGCAAGCATCATTCCTCCTCTCCTCCTTCAGCAATTTCCTCACCGTGGCCGTCCACTCCATCCTATACCACCGCGCGCTGTATCCCCCCGAAAGCTTCCTCGTCGCCCGCGCGTACAATCTCCCCGTGCGGCAGTCACGCCATCCAGGCGTATGCACCTGGGTACGCGACGCGGTCGCCGCAACGGCCCAGCAGATTCGGCAAGGCACCGCGCGCCAGATCTGTCTGGCCGTGCATGAGCCGCGCAGGCTGGACGTCCTGGAACGATGGATCTTCGACGTACAGTCCTTTCCAGACTCTTCGTGGGGAGGAGCGGAGGGTGGTCCAGACTGGCCCGCGGGGGGAGCACCGCCGGGGGCAGATCTGGAGGTACTCCGTAATCTTGTGAACCGCGAGGCCGGACCGGAGGATGACATGGTGAATCCGGCGGATGTACATGAGGCTCTTCGGGGGGCGTTGAGTAGGCTTTCGCATATGGCACAGGGTCGGGGTGCGCTGCCGGAGGGATGTACGTTTACTTTGGGGGTTGAACTGCGCGATGACGCTGTAGCTCCTATTCGCGTAAGTCCATCTAAATTCTCAAAAGAGTCATCTTCCCAACGCTGTTACTCCGAAAAAAAAAAACAATACTTTGACTATTTGCCGTTACATGTATCGGCTTGTGCCAGCCAAATGCATTCCACGGACCAGACCCGAACATGTGGAGAAGACCCCCAACTAATCACCCGTTCTCTGGAAACTTTGTATTCACGACGAGAACCCCCCCAAAAATACAGCATCCACAACTCTGGATTCCCTCCCAGCCAAGCCTCCAAGCTCCTTCCAAAGACAAACCCGAACTTGGCAGAGCCCGCGCTGGAACAGCTACCACTCCCATACGATCCGTCCAGGCTGGGCCGCTCTTCTTCGAGTGCTGGATCGAACAGGCTCGCATGGATGAAACCGCTTCTAAAACCGCTTCTACTACTACTACCGCAGTTCTTCTTGAGGAGGCTCCCGAAATGCCCCTGACGTTTCCGTCTACCTTTGAGAGCTCCACGGGCGGAGATGCCACAACTACAACAACAACTCCGTATTCGAGTTGAGCGTCTTGATCACGATACCCTTCACGAAACCTTGTTTGTGTCATTTTTTTACTCAGCGGTCGGTTGCTGAAACTCATAGCTCATAGTCTCGTTTTGTTGATCGATGCTCGCTTAGTTTATACTAGTTTCAGTCTCCCTTGTCCCTCCTTTGCCGTACATGAATCTTCATCATCATCTCTGTCTAGAGACTTCCTTGACCCTTGTTCCTTGGTAATAATACTAGAAGTTGAGTCGTCGTCGTCGTCGTCGTCGTCGTCGTCGTCGTCGTCGTCGTCGTCGTCGTCGTCATAGGCTGTATACACAGAATTTGGCTTACAAATATGTCCCCTCCCTCCCCCACATATACATAGGTAGGTACATAACGACTTCTGCATTTTCATGTCCCAAGTCTCATTCAGAGCAAGAGGAGGGGGAATCAAAAAGGAAAAGATCCAAATTTACTCTGCACCTCTCAGCATGGCTCTCAGACTCACGACTTCCCTCTTCAACCGCGCATTCTCCTTCTTCATCCGCGCCGTCTCCTCAGTCTGCTCCTTCAACTTCTCCACCAGCTCATCCTTATCATCCCTCGTCTTCCCCTTGATGGCCCTGACAATCCTGCCTAGTTCGCCATTGTACTTCTCATACAGCAGCTCATTCTCCGCCACGACCTCCCTGTGTAGCTGGTCAATCGCGCGCACCTTGGTATCCATATTCTTCAGCGTGGTATCGAGTTCGCATTGCGTCGAGGCCTGCTGGCGCCGCAGATCCTGCATCATGAGTTGAATCTTACGTTCCAGTTCCTTCAGGGAGGCTGCAACACTGCTACTCGTCTCTGTGGCCTGCACACTCGGGGCGCGAGCCTGCTGTGCGCGCTCTACTTCCTCACCAATATTGAAGAGCTCCGTTTTGAGGGAAAAGTCAACTTCAGCTATAACTTGTTTTTCTGTTTGTAGCCGCTCTCTGATCTTCTGTGGGGAGTGCAGGCGGAGGCGTTGGGCGTTGGAGCGAGTCGGGCTGCCGGGTTGAGGGGTGGGCGTTTCGCCGCTCGATGCAGTGGCGGCTTTGGGTGGCTTCAGAGTCGGAATGGACGTCATGGAAAGACTTTTCGAATGTCTCGCAAGTCTGCTTGGTGTATCGGAGCTTCTGGAATTGGTGGCGGCTGCAGTTGGTGTGGTGACAGGAGGAGGGGAAATAGTAGTCGGAGTGGTTTTACCAGTCGTTGTAATCGTACTCGCAGTAGAGGCGGCCTGACTGAAATGTGCCTTCAACGCCCCTCCGACACTTTCCTTCTCCTTTCCTCTGAACCTCGAGGTCCGTAAAGCTTCCGCAGCGCCGGGACTCATGGGAATCTTGGAAGGAGGAGGACCCATAGGTATCCGGGATGGAGGGGGACTCATGGGTAACTTGGAGGGAGGAGGTGCTGCTCTGGGAAGCGAGTGCGTGGCTGTAGTCGTATTGACTCGACCCAACGTGGGATTCGCTCTTTGCAATGGCGGCGGCCGGAGTGCGGCCTCGTCTTCATCATCATCATCATTATCATCATCATCATCATCGTCATCGTCGTCCTCCAGTGTGGCGGCCGCCATGAGACTTTTGAGATCGGACAGCGAGCTCCGTCTATTTCTCCGCAAATAGTTGTTAGTCTTGGCCGGCACGTGGTCCGCACTTGCCGGCTCCCCTATCGTATCCAGCGGGAAACAGATACGATGCGAGCTGGGCGGCCGTCCTGGTGCTGAGTCGAACGCACTTGCTGGCCTGTCGCGAGATATAGGCCGTCGTTGCCTGTGCGATCGCTTGGGAAGACTGTTGTCATCAATCGATCGAGCTATGGTTCGTGTACTGCGTGACAAGCTCGATGAGTCCCCCGTGGCGGGATTACGGTGCTTGCTCAACGTGCGCCACACAGACAGCCGTTCGTCTTTTGAATTCTGGCGAAGCAAGTTGTCGAGCCCAAACTTGCGCCGCAGGGACGAGGCATTGGATGTAATGGAGCCCGTGTGAGACTTGGCTTGGCGAACACTGGCGGAATTTGAAACAGACTCGGAATGTGCAAGCGCAGCAGGGCTCAAGTTGAAGTTTTGGTGGTGTGCGTTCGGGTCCTCAAACATTCTGTCGCAATCCTCGACAAGTCTGTCCAAAAGATTGATGTAATTGTGTGCCTCACGATCCTTGATGAGAAGCTCGGCAAATGCCAGGGTCAACGCTCCCCTATCACTGTCATTGCCGCAGCCATCCAACAGATCGGCCAGGAGCTTGATGATGGCGATGAACGCTCGTCGATTCTGGGGCGCCATCTCCCGGAACAAATAATTGACAAAGTCGGAAAAGTCTCCGGGGACCCTCTTATTCGCTCTCTCAAGCAGAGTGTCCATAGCTTGCATAGTCATGACGGGTCCAATCTGCTCTGCCCAAGCAATGTGCAGGAACTTTTCAAATGCCACGAAAACCACCTCGGTCCCGATATCCGCGGCAACATCGTACTCCAGTGGAGTCTCAATAAATCTGTTGTAGATGTCGTTGACAGACAATTCGTCAACGAGAGACCGGTGGAGAAGCAAACGGCCGATGATGGCACCTTTTCGAGATTGAAGAGCCGCGACAAAGCCCGTGAATGTTTGCTCTAGCCGTAGCAGAGGGTTCTCTGGTCTTCCGTCTGCCGTGTTGGGGTGGCCATCTTTGCCCCTGATTGAGCCAAACATGGAATGGAAACTGTTGGCCCTCTGCAGCGCCGGCTGTCGTTGGGTCTTGACATCTGAAACCACGACATCTGGAGCGGACGCGTTTGCGCCACTATGCCAGAGACTGGACAGCAGCTTGACAGGGGAAGCTGCGAGGAAAGATCTCGTCTTTTCAGCCCTGTTCACCGACAGACTTAATCCCCGAAGGACTTTTGTGTAGTAAGATACCATTGACGTTGTCAGATGCGCATTGCTGACGTTGAACTGGGTACTGAGAAGCTGCATGACTAAAGGAAAGGGATGTCAGCGGCATTCCATCATTAAACACCATCGTCATCATCACCGCCATAATTACCATGTCACCATCACGAAGGCTAAATCATGACAAGGTCGATGAACATGCGAGTGAGATACTTACGGCGCCGGGACAAGGATGAAACAAAGTCTTCCAAATCAACACTATCCTGAAACTGCTTGCCATTCAACCCCGCCGTCAACATGGATATTCGTCTGAGCTCGTTGCTGGACACGTCAACGACCACTTCGACTCCATAGTGACCAAGAGGCGCTCCCTTTGTGCCCTTTTCGTGATCTACTACCACTCGAATAGGTGCCGGTTCTCGTCGACCCTCCACGAGTTCGTGTGCGCCTTCTTGAAAGACCGCGACGTACAGTCCGAGATTACTATCCGGCATGCGCACAGAGCGTAGCGTCCAACAGGGTGTTTCCCGTTCCCGTTCCGAGAACCGAGCCTCAATTCTGGCCTTGACTACGTCCTCGCACCACCTGTTGGCTCGCCCCTCAAAGGCTTCCTGCAAGTGAAAGCAGCGCATCGTCGGTGCCTTGCTTGTCTTGTGCTGTCCCAAATGGACATCTCTCAGGTCTTTGGTCGAGGTCATCCAAATCAATGAGGCGTCAGCGGACTCGGTGAATCGCACATCCTTGAGACTGTGCCAGCCAATAAACGCGAACTCATAAGACGATGAACCGCCAGCGGCATTGGTCATGGAGATGAGCAACTCTGCTGCGGAGGGCTTGTCAATTTCTCGTAGCAAGTCGCGCCCCGTCATGTTAAAGCCCACCTTTTTCAAGATGAGGACACAGTCAGAGAAGAGAAGGAGAATTCCTGAAGTCTCGAGACCACTTGCTCCCTGAGGGGGTACAAGTTCGACAAAGTCCGCAGCGGCCACCAGACGGCCTTCAGGCTCCAGATCCTTTGGCCACGACTCCACCATATTACGAAGTCTATTGGCAACGTGCGGCTGGTCGGGCAGAGGATCGTCCATGGAGCAAATATTGGTGACAATGTCGCGAGCCTTGAGCATTGGCTGCAGGGCGGGATGGGTAATGGGCAGGGAGCTCACAATCTGATCGATGAGAAGACTATATCGGGGCAGCCTTTGCACTGGTTCGATCAATATGGACCGTATAGTCTGCTCTCCGGACTGCATGACGCGTTGTCTGAAACTGGATTGTTGGTCGAGAAACGAGTTGAGCAGCGTGGGGAAATGCTGGCTGGCCCTGATGTAATCTTGGTAACTCTGCGTGAACTTTGGAAACCATTCGAGGAACAACCTCGCCATGGTCAAAGCCCCGCTCGCATCCTTGGAACGAGCGGATGCTGGACCCGGGCCCTTGATAGAGCCCAAGTTGGATGTCGTGTGTCCCATATCTCTGAGCGCCTCTTCTTCTGTATCGTCCATAGTCCTTCGAAGCTGCTCTACAAAAGCCGAGTTGAGCTGGTAAATCTGGTCTGCTGAGCGAGGAAATAAACGGTCCAGCTCTTCCTCGGAGGGGCTGAGACTGCCACCCGGTCGTGCCTTTGCACTCTCGCGAAAGTTCTTGGCAACATCGTAGACGAGCTCTCTGAGTTTCATGACGTATCTCTCTTCCGTGTCGACCAACTCTGCCAGCTTCATGCGCAGCTCACACTTTTGCTCCCTGGTGAAGGTCCTGCCTCTATTCAGTGTCGTGGGTCTAGACGGAGCGCGACGCAGCTTAGATGTTGGCAAGAATATCGGCTCGCCAAATAACTTGACGAGAGGCGTATATCCCCCATACTGCCTCAGAGTCGGATCTAGAATGTCGTCCTCGTTGTCCGGTACTTCTTCCAAATCACTCGGCTGTAGTGGCACGATGGCCCCCGGAGGAAGAACAAAATCGACGTCGACATGGTTCACGTGTTGAGTCTGTAGCGCATCCTGCAAAGTGGCAATGACGTTGGCGATGTTGTCGCTCTTGACCATGGACGTGACAAGATCGGCGGCATGCTGCTCCCCAAAGAGCGCGGCTGCGCTTCCCGGCCGCTTCCCCCTCGTGGGGTATAGATTCTTGAGGTAGAGCTTGACTCCATCGGGGAGCTCCGAAAAGTACTTGAACAGGCCATAGGCCAGTCCACGATAGACTTCGTCGACTTGGACTTCTCGAGGGAGATGATTGACGGCGGCGTAGAAGGGCGAGCTCGGCGAGATGGGTATGCGTGGAAAGGATTGGAAGCCGGCGGGCGACAGGACATGGATCTGAGCGCGAGAGCTGTTGAGGGTGTAGTTGGCCGTCGTCGAAGGGCCATGGAAGATGAGAACAGGCAGATGGCCGAGAAGCGGATCGGAGGCGTGGTAGAGAGAAAGCGAGTCGGCCGAGAGCGCCAGGTCGTCCGTGACACGCACCATGGTCTCGTCAACGGGCCGCGCGCATGGCCCTCTTGACGGCGGGCGAGTATGGGCGAATGTGGACGATTGCGCCGGAGACGATATCCCAGAGTCTGTTGAACGACTGCTCGAATCGGTCGTGGGAGGGCGTAAATGAATGGGGTTGTCAAGTCGAATCGGTCGTTGTCGTTGTCAAAGTTGTGTCGGGGACCCGGGGTCGAGTTTCATCAACAACACAGATGCGCCAGATGCGCGGGACGAGTGGACCACTTTCGTGCGATGCTACAAATACATATGTATGTACATATGTACATATACATACGGAGTACGGAGTATGTATGTACATACAAGCATGGGGAAAGTCGGCGGCAAGGGCGATAACCCTTGTTCGGCAGCCCTACGCAAGCTCTGTCGCGTGCGCAATCTGCAAATTAGACAGATAAGCGCAGCCGATAGTCGACAATTTCTCGCATCAGAGAAATGACGCATCGACGAGGCCATCCGTCAGCAACATGAGCAGCGTCTCGACATTGGACATTGGCAACATATGTACCTCTACTCCGTACATACCTACCTAGTACCAGGGGGAGGCTTTTTGCAAACGCGGGTCCGACGCGTTAACTTTGTGCTCCCGGCTCCGCACGAATGAACAAGGCGCCTTGGTGGGGCCTGCCCCGTCCAATCTCGTGCTCTTGGTTCCTGAACCCCCCGCCGCTTGACCAAGTCGAGCCAAACAAATGTCCGCCCGTAAGTCATCGCTCGTCACCATTGGCATCACGTACACCAGCAACCACGATAGCATGTCCTCTCAAAGACAAGGCATCACGCTCGAGCACTCGCCCGATGGCTCAGGCTATCGCCTGCTAGAGCTCCCTCCTGACCTAGCGAACCTCCTAGAGTCTCAAACAGCCCCAGTGTCAGTTCCAACTCCGATCCAGTGCTTATCAACACACTTCCTTCCTAGACCTGTCCCACAAAAGATGAGGGGCTTGAACAATGCAGGAGAAGATCACAATGCCAATTTTCATCAAACAATTTAATACCATCTCAAATGTTTTCTCACGTGGAAATCTTTGCTTACCCCTTACATCTAGCCTTACCCTCGAGTCATCAGATACCTCAGCCATTCTGCGCACCCCAGACAGGACCTATACCCTACGTCAGAAGAATACGTCCAACGCTCTCTGCCTCTTGTCGACGCGCCAATCTGCGGATTCTGCCGAGCCTCACGTCGCCATTGTCGCAACCGTACACGAGACGGTCGACTTGGACCCGGTGAACGAGCCTCCTGGACGGGGAGATGGTCTTGTCGACACGGGGAGCAGGGGAAGGTGGCACGAACGATTTGGAAAGGGGCGCTGAATAATGACGATGGGACCTTGCCATACTCACCCTGCTGTTTGATCATGGCGTTTTTTGCGCAGCTGTCTTCTGTGAGATGACTATGCTGTTGATAGCATATATCTTAGCCGTTCCGTAGTATATT
This sequence comes from Claviceps sp. LM84 group G4, assembly GCA_018360345.1. Taxonomy (NCBI): domain Eukaryota; kingdom Fungi; phylum Ascomycota; class Sordariomycetes; order Hypocreales; family Clavicipitaceae; genus Claviceps; species Claviceps sp. LM84 group G4. The sequence goes on along the minus strand of SRQH01000005.1, from coordinate 99,656 downwards.
CCTTCTGTTGCACCAAAGAGAGGGCGCAGCCGACTGGCCTCTAGCTTGCACTGTAAATGCCCCTATATATACCCTGCGATACCTTCGGTCTTTTTCTCTGAAGATTTGTGTATTCGGAAGGGACGCCTATGGAGATGGCTTCTCAGTGAGTTTACGACAAGCTCGGTTATTGTTCTCCAATATAGCGACGCGATTCACGATGGCCATCCGTCCGTGAGTTGTACAGAACATCGCTTTATTTTATTTCTTTTACATCCTTGAGACAGGTAATTTTCCTGCTTCAGGACTGGGAAGCTGCGCGAGCCGCCCACACCAACATCTTCACTGATCATGTTCTATCGTAAGCCCAGCATTGTCCCCCTCACCTTCCCCATCCTCATCCCCATCACCGACCGGGAAGAAGCTCGAGGCATGGTTCTGCTCCGCCTCACCCTCCTCCTCATAGCCCTCTGGTAGAAACCCACCCGCCATTTCCTCCTCCTGATCCGCCGCCGGAGCAGCAGACGTCGAACCAACCGCTTTGCTATGCCCAAAGACCGAAACACTCTCATCAATCTCGCCGTAATCCTGACGAATTCTCTCCACGATTCGCAAGCCCATGATGAATCTTCGCCATTTGCCTCGAGCAGCCTTTCTCCGCTTCTCATCCTCCTTCCGCGTGCGCTCTGCTTCATCCTTGTCCAGCTCGACCATGACTTCGTCATGATGCTCTTCTGCAATGACGACTCCCTGGATGACGGGAACAGCCATGCGATGCCCAAATTCGAAACCGACCACCGCTTCGGCGTAGTCAATTTGTAGCCTCTTGCAGACTTTCACGACTCCTCTGAAGGGAATATGCACAGCGCCCTGTGGACACATGTGCTCTGCAAAGAGATCGATATTGCTATGCAGATATTAGCTTCGTCAGCATACCATCATTCATTTGGAGCTTGCAACATGTGTATGCTTTACGTACCCGTATTCATTCTTTGGAATCACACCATTTTCTATAGGTGGGGGAATGATCCAGTCCGTTTGCTCGTAGCTGTAGAGGCCCTGCAGAACCTTTTCTCCCGTGGCGGCTTCGGCCTCGAGGATTTCTCTCTTTCGATTTAGCGTCGCCGCCCGATAGGGGACACGTTTCAGTGGCCGTTCTCCCGCCAGAGGAGCACGACCTTGCTTGTGCCACGTTTCTGCGCTTTTGACCTGGACGACGTCCGATCTGAGAAAGACATCTTCCTCTTCTTCTTCACCTCCTCCTCCTGCTGCTCCTTTGCTCCTCTTGGCTTTATTTCTAAACTTCTTGACGGGTTTTGCTTGAGCTTTGAACGCTTCTTCACGTTTGAGATGCCTTTCTAGTACGAACTCTTTTGAATCTTTGTAGTACTGGAGTGTTTCTTCACCCTCTTTTACCGTCTTCTTTTCGAGTTTTGCTGGCTTTAGGTCTGTTGAGTCCTCCTCCTCATCAATTTCAGTGATTGGATGTGCGCGGCTGCCTCTTCTGTATCCTGACATGGCAGCTCGGAACCAGTCGAATTCTTCGTACCGCTTCACTTTGCCATTGCGATTATAGACTGGTGTCTTTTCCATGGGCATTCTGACGCCCTTGGTTCGACCAGGAGTCACCTGCCGCTTCAGATATCGGATAGTCACATCTTTCGCTGTGCCGTCTGATGAGTATCCAACAACGTAGGAAATTACTTGTCTCGCCTTGTCTGCCTTTTGCCCACGTGGTTCGAATGATTCGACTAATTCTCGATTCGTTGCGACTATGTTCTTGACTATTGAGTCCACGGGCAGATATTTATTTGTGACGGGTGAGAGGACTTCAGTCCAGTAGTGCGGATATCCTAAATCAGTATCGTACTTGCGCACTTTTGGAGCACCTTTTTTGGGAGTAGTGATGTCCACGCTGATGATTGAATCGTCATCGGAATCTGGGTACTCAGTCTTGAGATTGTCTTCGGCATCTGATAACGATGCATTGGTCTGCTCAGGACGTCGTCTCAGTTTCCGCTTAGATTCTGGCTTCGAAGTCGCCGCTGTACCTTGAGACGTGTTCTTCTTTTTGGAAGATGTTGCGTTTGGCAATGGCTGTACTTTTTTTGCAGCAGTATTATTTGTACTCTCTTCCAATTTGTTCGTTTCCGTCTCCGCGTCCTCCAGCTTGCTCCAGCCAAAGCCCAGCGGTTGCAAGCTGGCCACCATTCTGGCTTCGATACCAAGACCGCGTAACAATGCTGTGAAAAGTTGGGCCCCTACGTCTCTGCTGCCTTCACAGACACAAGCACAATGCTGAAAATTTTTCAGGCTGGCAGTTCTCTCTCCGAACCGATCTTGGTCGGCAAATTCTTCTTTGTACGCTTTAGTCAGTTTGTCGAGCCTCTCCAACGACATGTATCCCCATTTCCTCAGACCAGGAGCAGTGATCTTGTATCTCTGCTTCCACCAAGCTGTCAGCGATTGCATGAGCCGGAATAAGGGATCTCCATGACTCATGTCAACGGCACCTTGCTCCAGCTTCTTCGCCGCCTCATTCCAGTCGCGAGATTTCCGTGTATTCTTCTTGCTCTTTGCACCCAATTTTCTTTTGGTCTCTGAGAGCTCCGCTGCTTCCATAGGCGGCTGTTTGACCAGTCCTGAGTTCAGCCTCCAACGCTCAACCTCTTCCCACATCTTGGGAGGCAGATGTGATATCATTGTCGCCTGAACTTGAGCATCACAGATCCAGTAATTGCGCACGGCGTTGTGCCATAGAAGCAAAAGAACATGCATGCAGTGAGTAGCATTTCGTACTTTTCTCTCTCGTTTTGAAGGTCCTTTCCGGTCACCATATACGTTTGTCAATGTCAATCGGGTATCTTTGTTCAATGTTAATTCCAAGTCGCCAGATACGACGGGGACAGAATCCGCCTCTGGTGCTGTAACATCTTCAAACTCAATGCTTTCGTCGCCGTCGCTATCGTCATCGTCATCATCCGAGGATGCCTTGGTGACTCGTTGACGTTTGGCCAAGGGGATGTCCTCGAAATCTGCATCTGACAAAGAGGTCAATGAATCAGAGCTATCATCGCTGCAATCCAGGCTTTGCAGGACTGAAATGGACGTGGTAACGGGAACTGGTGTCGTTGTCGCATTCAAGTCGCCGTGGGAGGCCGGCTTTTGTTCGCGCTTGCGCTTCGGATTGACGTTCTGCTGTCTACTTTGCGCATTAAGCCCCTCCTTATCGGCAGGACTTCTCGACCTCTTGCGCGGAACATGAGGGGGCATCTCGAGGGGAGAGCCTGTTGCGATGCATGCTGAAGAGGCAGGTCTGTTGGTTGACGGGGCTAATTCCGATTCTGGCCCTTCACCAAGTTCATGCCGTCATCGGTTTTGCGCGCGAGAAACACGAAACCACGTGATGCAGTGAATTGAATGCGCTTCATCAGGGGGGTGATTCCCGCCGACCAGATTGACTGTGATTTCTTTCTTTCAATATGTCCCACGGTACATATCGGAAAATGTCTGACCTGGGTATCTACGATTTCTGCTCCAGAAGCCCTCCTCCACCCAACAATCTCCCGAACTCGCTAATTACTGTAAAATCAAACTTCTATCAAATCTGCAGGTGGCCCGACACCTCTTAACAATATCACAGTATTCCCGCTTTGCAATGCAGATCCAACTTTTTCTCCGTAGTCCAATAATCTTCCTCCCTCGACGTGAAAGATGCGCAGCTTGTCTTTCTCATCCGAACTCTGATTGTTGATGTTCTGAACCTGCAGACCGGCGGCTGCTTGATCTAGCAAGCGTCCTACCACCCAATCTTTTGAAAAGAAAAACTCTCCCTTGGGCAATTTTGCCTTTGCTGTTTCTGCCTCTGCTTCGATGTATAGATATAAGCGCTTCTCTTCCGGGATCTTCTTGTCGCCCTTGGCCGTCTTCTTCAGTTTGTTGGTGGCTACCAAGCGGGCAGCAGCCGAACTAGGTTTTGGTGTTGGTAAAGCCCTGCCGGCTTCCTGTTTCTTGGCCAAACCCCAAGCTCGTAGTTTGTCAAGAGCTGTTCGGGTCCTCTGCATCACTTCCGTCTGCATAGGCCGGGCGCCAATCGGCACCAGGTTCTTGCATTCATGATCTTCTCTGAGGCGATGTTTCAGACAGTAGTCACGATTGCACGTGTCGCAATGGACACCGGGAACCAACGAAGTTCCCACCACGGTTTTGCATTCGGGCGATGCACATGGCTTCTGGGAGACCTTGTCTCTCAGTGTCTTTCCTTGGCCAATGGACGGCTTTGACAGATTCGCCAATCTCTTGCGTTCTGCCCAGGCTCCGGCATTGGCGCATTTATGTGTAAACTCCGTCCGATGGTCGAGACAAAACGTTTTGGAACAGGACTGGCAGAGGAAAGGGAGGAAGTCGAGTTGATTGCAGTACTCGAATTGACAGTGCTTGCCGACCAAGGTGGCGTCTTGTTTGTCCCTCATGACGTAGCTCGTCTCCTGGGCGTTCGCATCTGCAGATGAGGACGCCATCAGGACGGGGTCCAGCGAGGGTATTTGTACGCACGCAGAGAACAGCAGCTCCGTTGATTAGGCAGAAAAGGCTTCGTCAATCCCTCAGGTCCGTTGCGCCCAGACGGTAGATCGCTAATCGAACGGATAGAACGGGTTGACCGAGTTGGCGTTTCGGATTGTGCGAAGTACGGAAAGAAAGCTCTGGAAGAGCCGCGCTGATCAAGGCAACATGCGCTTACGAATAGGAGGTACATACATTGGAATTTGGCAGTGATTGCCCACATTTCCAAGGATGCGCCGCAGTCACATCTACAAAGAGCGTCGGCGCCAAATTGTCCCTGCTACTAGGATGTCTAACTTACGCTTTCTTTATATTCTCCTTCAAGAGCTCCTTTGACATGATGAAGAACTGACACGGTGGTTCTAGCAAACATGCGATGCCCGCAGCGCCTCCGAAGTACTGAAGTACTGCACATACATTAGGTACCTAGTACCTACATACAATCGGAAGGCCTGCGAAGTCGCGGACCGCGGTATCCGCAGGTACCTACCCGCGCCTCACGACAACGGGGGGGGGGAAAGAATCAAAAATACACACATACGGAGTACATACATGCATGCAACATAGAGACCAGCACTACACATGCATGCAAATTCAATAGCATAATATAAAGAATCATTGAGTCGAGCCGGACTGCACCATACGACTCGTACTTCACAGTCTATATCGTAATATATCCTTCATCACTCATTCGGTTTTCGACTTGACTGGTTTTTGGAGGAGGTCCTCTCGGCCAGTCGCAGGCGCATTCCCAACGTAGGCCTTGCCACCAAATGCCCCAAATCCTTTGTGGAAAGCCCATTCAACGGCATTCTCTACTGGTTCATCGAACAGCCAGGGCAAGAAAGGAACCACGGCCAGACCAAGGCCGATAGGACCCCAAGTGCGTATCGTAGGGTTCTTCACCTTTTTGAGAGCTTGCCCTGAGTATCGCACCACGCTGTGTATTGTGAATGCGGGTAGACCCATGCTGGCCACGCTTTGGAAGACGCCTCTCTGTACCATGACGGTCCGCCAGTCCTCCAACGGACTGACCACGCCAGGTGCAATATCACTATTACTGTGTTCTGCCGGCAAGCCTGTAATCCTTTCTTGACGGGCTGTGAGCCGCAGTTGGGGATTTAGGATCCGTTGGTTGTGCCAATAGGCACGGTAACCCTCGTGGGATACGTCCCCAAGGATGTAGAGCCACGAGATGCCGTACGCCGCGCGCACGAGCTTTGGGTGAGCTACCGGTCGAAACGACTCGCCAATGTCTGATGTATACGCTACATAGCGGTGTGCCGAGAGCAAGATGGTTCTCAATCTGGTGGCATAGGCAGCATATCGCAGGTTGCTCTCGGTGGTTGGGGGGGCGCTGGCGTCACACAATCAGCATGTGAAGTGATGTTCAGGAAAAACTGGCGCTCGCTCCCTTACTATCCTTCGACGACGTCGTCAAAAAAGCTGTCACTGTCTGCCTCGTCTACGATGTTCTGTAATCGTATAGGGAGCTTTGCTCTGCTCGGAAGCTTGTCTGGATCAAATGGCTGGTTTGGTTGCTCGCTGTCAGCTTTGAGAGACTGCGCTGGCTCCTTCGGCTCCTTCGGGCTTCCCCACCAGGACATCGCGAGGACAAGTCGCGGCTCTTGGGGCAGAGTTTGGAAAGCTAGGTACGAATTATGTGTGATGTAGTGCGGTTGAATGGCATTCGTAGATTGAATTCTGTTATTCTGGTAATAATCGGGCTGCATTGGCGTTTGAGATGGGACGAAGAATGCCTCACGACTCACGAGTCACGAGTCACCACCGAGTCCACTGTACATTAGATACCTAGGTACGGAGTAGTACCTACAATACCCTGGTCCATACCAGGTATCTACCTACCTAAATACCTAACTGAGGCTAACTCTGTAGTATTTACTCCGTACATAACTACGGAGTACATATGTATTTGGCGTTTTAAAGCAGCGCCGCAGCGCCGCCAAAAGACAGCTGAGTCCTAGTCCTGAGACTCCTGACGGTTCAACCGAGCTATACCCGCAGTAGACTCCTTTTCCATCTTTCCTTTTCTGCCTGCAATTTCAGGCGCGTATTTGGGAATTTCGGCTTACACAGAGAGTTATCACAGCGCAAACATATTGCTCCCTCGCCTTCGATTACATCCACCCAGCACCTCACGCTTTATTCAACTCCTTACAATGGCTGGTATCCAAACCTACACCATCGCTGGGCGACAAGTCGCCAGCCATTACGTTCGTTCATACACCCGATTATTCTTGCGACACGAGGCCTCCCAACTAACTTGACTCGCAGTTGGCTATGGGCGTTCTGGGAGCCATGTTCGGTGGTGCCTACTGGGCTGCAAGCGGCCCAAAGAAGCCTGCTACTCCTCCGATGAATGCCGCCAGCTCCAAGGAGGCCGATTTCATCACGTGCGTCACCTCCGAACCTTCCAAGTATCGCCGTTGCGACATGCCATACTGACTTTTCCACCACAGGAAGTTCATGGAGAACCAGGAGAAGAAACAGTAAATGGAAAAGATGACGCGGGGACTTGGCGAGACTGTACGAATGAAAAAAGTGTACATACAATCCAGTACTGGGTGAGGTCTAGAATTGAGACCGCGCGCTTGAGCATTACACTGCAAGCAATATGGCTTCCACAGAGATTGCGACCGCATCTCATTATTGGCATATGATGTGTCAACGAGTACGGCCCTTCTTCACACCGCGCACATATGCGATACCTCCTCGTATATTCTGAGGACGTGACCGGGGACTACCTGATCGGACTGCCAAGGTAGGAACTGTGCGGCAAACATATCCTCCAAGTATCTAAAGTATCTATTCATGCCCGGTAAAACGTGATTGTGTGCAAGTAGACAGTAGAATGGTAGTTGCATCTTCACCATGTGCGCGGCAGAAACTGGGTAATGTAATAAGCAGCTACATAGTTACCTATCTCCTACCTATGTATGTACTAGACAATCTTTGTAGGCACGTGTAACGAGACAACACCTGAGTCCACGCCCGCACTGAACGTCCTCTCAGTGCTCACTATGCCAATAGTCGACGAAGAAGACTGAGGAGGGTTGGAAGTTGTTTGCTCTGCCCAGCTCAGAAAAAGAGCTTTGCAATTGCAACGCCATAGCGGCGTGCCACAAGTGACAAAGCTGGTCCTGAACTTAGGACGCACCTAGCGGCTGCATCACGCAACATTGCATTCATTCGCTATATGAATGTTATGACTCTAATGCAATCATTGATGGCGCGTTCACCAATATTCCATCGAGTACCTCGCATTACGTATTCCCAACCGGGGTATCCATATATTTCTTACATACGCAACTTCATGCTATTGGGTGATACGTCCATAGCACGTGACGCTCTGCCCCCCATTTCAGCAAGGGCTTGAAAATCAGCTTGATCCGCACAACTCTCTTTGACGCATCTCCATAAACGGGGAACGCATCCCACTCGCACTTTCGGATACAACGATAGCATAAACCCCCTCAAGTTGAGGAACCTCGCGACAACGCGGATATGTCGGCTGATAAGACCGATCCGGCCTTGGTGGCCGCGTCTCCAGCAGCAAAAGATGCCGCCGAGAAGGCCGCGGACGCGTCGTCCAAGGAAAGAGAAAGACATTCTCTGACGCTCGATCAACGCCGCGAGCTACGGCGCTGGGCAAATGCGCAATCCATCCGGCCGTCGCATAAGGCATGCATCGACTGGTTTCATTCGCAGTATGGCCAGTTAATCAGCCAGTCGACCGTGTCTCACTCCTTGTCGCCCAAATACTCTCGTCTTGACGGCGATAACCCCCAGTTGTCAGGATCTAGACTGCGCTTCGGGAATTGGCCAGATGTCGAGAAACTTGTCCTACTCTGGTACCAGCAGATGCAGGCATCTGGCCGACAGCCCACGAATGACGAGTTGGGCGAAAAGGCCAAGTCCATCTTTGTCCAGTTGCCGCGATATCGAGGCGAGAGTGCACCGGAATTTTCTCCTGGTTGGATTCATCGTTTCAAGAAACGCTATGGGCTTCTTTCGCGGCGGCACAGGCGCGCGGGCGACGAAGCTCTGTCACCTGCCGAGGACGTCGCTTACCTTGCCGACTGCGTTCCCAGGGTGATGGCAGTGGTCCATGACACAAGCCCGGCTGTCATTCGAGAGCAAGTGTTACGCGTCGTGGGCGTAGACGCGACCCTGAGCACTTGCGCACTTGTTCGCGATGAAATCGTCCGGAGAATGAGTATCTCCCATCACCAGGCGTCCATGGCGCAGCTTCACCTGCCACAACCACCATCATCACAAGCACAACAGCCTCATCATCAACAACAGCAACAGCAACACCAGCAACTGCAACACCAGCAGCAACACCAGCAGCAACACCAGCAACACCAGCAACACCAGCAACACCAGCAACACCAGCAGCAACACCAGCAACACCAGCAGCCAGAGCACTCTCAATCGCAAGACTTGTATGCGGATGATGATCCGGAAGTAGTATTGCAAAACGCCTTGCGTCAGTTACAGCAGGAAGAGGAAGAAGCCGAGGAACAGGCAGTTGCTGCACGGGAAGCGAGAGATCGAGCCGCTGAGAAACCATCCTATCCACAAGCCGGCATCACGGCGTCCCCGGGCGCAAGAGCTACTTCTGCCGCGAGACATGCAACTCCGGCTCAGGATACGAGACACGATCTCACACTCACCCCGATCCATTCCGGGGGCCCAGCCTCTGCCAACGAGAGACCCATTCGATGTCCATTCTGTGTCAATCAGCGGATGCTGCGCACCATCAAAGAAGCCGTGGAGCACATGTCGACACACGTTGTCGTTTGAAGAGTCAGACATCTTGTGTACAAATGTTGATGTTGAGGTGAATTGCCACCGCTCCAGCATTCAAGACCCGCTCGGACTTGATTATCTTTAGTCTATTATCCTCGTTCCTTCTTGCTTTTCACTGTTTATTTCTACTGATTGCCGAATAAGATACCGGCGTTGCGGACCATGTAATTCTTAGCAGACCGGGGCGATATCGCATGGAGTTATAGGTTTTGTGGAGGAAGAATGATCAGCCTGATGTTACAGCAAGAGCGGAAAATTATCGGCGGGCAAAGAGGGGATACAAATTCAGAATGAGCACAGGTCAAGAGAATTGTTTGAATTTTTGTAAAACAGTCACACATTAATGAATGACATGTGCACTTATGTGTTAAGTTGTGAACTCAAACTTTATCAAGTACTGTGGAGAAGTGCCTACATCTGCGATGCAAGAATGTGCAGCAACGGCCTCCACGAGTACGCTATGGCCAAACACGGAGTTACTTACGCGCTGGCTTTGATTCAATATCTATATAAGCCCACTGTCTCTAAGAGCCTTCAGCATGGCCTCTTCTTTCTGTTCCGCCTCACTCAGTGGCGGCGCTGTGTCTCCTGTGTCAATGTAGTTCTTCCAGAACTTCAAGCCCTCCAGTCCCTCTTCTCGACAGAGAACGCCTTGCTCTTCTGCCATCAAGAGCTCCTCCTCGGCCACTCCGATACTCCAACCGAACCGCTGGGCAGTTTCCAGAGCAGTCACACCGCGACCAAATTCCCTCCAGTCCCAGGTGACATCCCGCTCAGGCGGAAACTCGTGCAGGTCGTTGAGCCAGTCGATTAAAGACTTCATGGTCGACTCATCGGTACAATCGCGACCCTGAACAACCATGACCCCGCTGCGGAACGTGCGAAGCCGAACGGGAAGTTTGAGACTTTCCCATAGCCGAGCGGCCTTTTCAAAGTCCATTGGGCTCACAAGCTCCACGCCTCCCCTGGCCCGATTGAACATGGCCCATAGATCAACAAGCGTGATGATGCCTCCGGCTCGTTTCAAGACCCCCCTTACGTCATCAGCCAAAAAGTCGGCCAGGTTTCGAGACAGCTCAGAGAGATAGAGAGATTCAGAGCTTCCACTTCCCACAATATCCTTTGTAGTCATCATGCCCAGTTGAGCGGCAGACTCTGCTAAAATGGCATTCTCTTCAGCTGTGGCACCACCATTTGCTACATTGCTTTGACGTGCAAATCGCTCCGCTAAAGCGACGACCTCCTTTGCCGAAGACATTAGTGCCTCCAAGTCCTCAAAAGCACTCCCTATCAGCATTTCGTTATTCTTGTGCATGTTGAGACCGAGCTGCTCCAAGCCGGCAATACCAGCGGCTTTCACCCTGGTACCTGTACCTGCTGTTGTTGAATTACCTTGCTCATATTCATGGCTACTTCGATTGATCTTCGGTACAGGAGGCGCGTTCTGTAGCAGCCACTTTCTTTGCGTGACAGCACCTTTGAGTCGCTCATAGAAGATCTTGTCTCCTCCATCACGGAATGAGATTTTAATGCTTTCAATCACATCAATACCTCTTCTTCCCACGCTGGACGACTCCAGTACAGGCCCAGGCGACTCGGTTCGAGTGGTGGAGAGGTTTGTGGTGGTATTGGACGAGCTTTGCGATAGTAGTGACGCACCACAAATCTCGCATGACAGAAGTGAAGGATGATTAGAGAATGTGCAGCGTGGACATGAAAACTTGACATCTGTGCCGCTTGTAGAGTCTTCGTGACTCTTTTGATCTGTCAAGGGCCCGATATCTGACGCAGAGGGAGTATCGAATTCTTTTGGGCGGAAGGAAATGCCACTGAAGCTTTGTGCATGACTGACCGAGGGGCTAGGACGTTGGCTAGCGTTGTTAATGGCCGCTTTCAAAACATATGCCAACGAGGGCTTGATACCACAAGCCAAGCATGGTGGCAAAGGGGTATGTACATTCGCTGCGGCAGGGTCAAAGTTGACGGGAATCGGATTTGAGAAGCTGCATATCGTGCACACCCACGTTGCGGTGGTGATCTGTGGCGGTTCCGATGGCGGACGATATGCGCTCTCCCTGACTCCAGGAGAGGCAGTTTTAGTTCTGGCTGGTGAGGCGGCGGCTGCTAGCGCTCGATTGTGCAGGGCAGACCGTTTCAAGTATTTCGGGAATATGGTAATCTTGGGCGATGACTTGAAGAACCCAGCGTAGGCTTCGTAGCGGTCGACATCCTTGAGATCGAGTGCCAGCGAGTTTGTTCTGGGATCCGCTTTGTCTACATAACAAATTCGATGAGAAGTCAAGTAAACTTGGCCGTTCTGCTGGTTCGGTAATTTCAGCTTCCTGCGTGCGTCCTGTTAGAGCGTCGGATGTTATTCTTTGGCCGGAAATGCCCAGGTTTGAGTAATTTACCCCTCGTATAGGCCAACGTTATCCTGGACAAATAGCAGGGCTTCATCTGGCAGGTAGGACGGCCGGAGAGCGGTAGTCAAGTCGATGCGTTTCAGGAACATCCGTCGTGAATACTCTGCGGATCAAACTCTGTCTGACCGTCCTCATTGACGACGATGGCGCGCATAAGCAAGCACACGCGTTAAGTGCTCGCTTTGTCCCGCATGAATCAAACGATGATTTGTGGCGATGTTGCAGGCAAGGCGAAGAAAAGAGTGATACGATTCCTGTCGCAGAGCTGTATCGATGGAACCAAAATGCTATGGCATGGGCGTAGAACACTGATCGCCAGTGACAGCCTGACAGCGTTGGTCTTATTACTCTTGGGACTCGAGAGTCGGGAGTCGGGAACTCTTGGCGTTCTCCTTGGCGTTGCGTTGAAGAGGCGGTCCCCACATTTCAGCTTGTGCCCTGTTCGGGGCATTTTCTCCAACCATGCCACGGCCGTAGCCGATGTTCTGCCTTTTGACCCCGCGTAGTGCGCACACATCCACAGGAACATCGAATAAGTAGAACGCCATCTTCCGCTAATAACTCCCTGCGTCTGACATCTTTCACCTTCCTCTCATCATCACCGAAACACCGTCCAGCCGTCATCTGCCGCCATCCGCCCAACTCTTCGCCGTAAAATATCTGCTACATAAAAAAAAAAAACTAACATCCAGCTGTCCTACCGGGTGATCGCCTCGCCATGATGACCGGCTGGTCAATTACGCAACAAGCGCACGGCGCCTCGCATCAGACACAGACAGCAGCATACACTTACGCACCAAGTAAGCACTTCAACCTCATTCTCTTGCCCTCGATTGACGGGGCATAAAAGAGCGCTTGACTGACTCCTCTAGATCCTGCGTTTGTTCCCGTTCAGGTTCGCCAGGGGTTCAGTCAGTTGGCTCCTCCAGCACCCTCCTCGTATTCAGGATTCTCCCAGCCCGTAGCGGCAATCCACGCGCCTGTGCCCATTCCTGCACCTTCTGCTACCCAGGCGGACCAAACAAAGCCAAAAACCGAATGGCCTGAATCTGTTCGACGTTATGTTCAACGATCTTTCCTCCCACAAAATGACGACGTCTCGGTGTCTCGCGCGGATGTGGAAGCAAAACTTAAAGAGACCATTGGGAACGCTAAAGAAAACGGCACATTGTATACCATAGATTGGGATGTGGTCCCTTTACCTCATGCCCTTGTGAAAGCCGATCGTGACGCATTACATAACCGCGGGACCCATGTTTCATCATCTCCTGATCACCTCGCAAACTCTAGTAGGAAAAGGAAGTCGGCCGACTTCGCAAATGGTGAAGCCAGCCGACCACCATGGCATGAAACTAACACTCGCTCGTCTTTGGAGGACCGCGTGTCTTACTCATCCCCAGATAAACGCGCCTCGCATGACGACAAGCCGACCAAACTCAGTAAGTTACAGAAAGAAGCCGCCAACAAACGCAAACGTCGCTTTGAAAACGAATATAAGGCTGTCTACCGATCACCAAGTCCAACGACACCATCAACTGGGCCGATTGTGGGGACTAATGAGGCCCTGGAGAAGAAATATCTTCGTCTTACTGCGCCCCCTGTGCCTTCCAATGTGAGACCAGAGCATATCCTGCGGCAAACACTGGATCTCTTGAAGAAGAAGTGGAGAAAGGAAGGCAACTATTCGTACATTTGTGACCAGTTCAAATCTATGCGTCAGGACTTGACTGTGCAACGCATCAAGAACGATTTCACGGTCTCGGTGTACGAAATTCACGCCCGCATCGCCTTGGAGAAAGGAGACATTGGTGAGTATAATCAGTGCCAAACCCAACTGCGTTCCTTGTACGCTTTGGGGTTGAAAGGCAATCCTATCGAGTTCAAAGCGTATCGTATTCTATATTTCATTCATACTGCAAATCGTACCGGCCTCAACGATACGATTGCAGATCTAACAACAGCAGAGAAGGAGGAGAAACCAGTCAAGCATGCTTTGCAGGTTCGCTCGGCGCTGGCGTTGGGGAACTACCACAAATTTTTCCAACTCTACCTCAACACGCCCAATATGGGAGCTTATCTTATGGATATGTTTGTGTCAAGAGAGCGCCTTGCAGCAATGTGTAATATTTGCAAAAGGTACTTCACAGCCCGCCTTGCGCAAGTTCTTGACCATGCTAATCTTGTTTGCAGTTACAAACCAGACGTGAAACTTCGATTCATTACTGAGGAACTCGGCTTTGAATCTGATACTGACGCGGCTCAATTCATTATTGATCATAATGGCCAGCACCTTTTGGAAGATCGTTCAGACAACATTGTGTTTTTGAGCGGCAAAGCTGGCCAACTTTTTGAGGGCATTCGGTCCGAAGCGTTTCGAAGAGTTGACATCAAAGGCCAAATCTAGGCCCCTTATTTGGTTTCTCCGGTATACTTGCATTTCCGCACACACCCTTTCGTCGCCTTATCCGGGTGTCGGCACGGAGTGAATGCCAATGGGCCTGTTCCTTTCTTTCCTAGCTGCGATCGGTTTATGATGATTGTCTTTTACCTTTTGCAGCACATGGTGGTATTCGAGCTGGTCGACTAACGATGTAAGCAAAATGGCAGCCCAGAAGCGTCATTGCTCACCTCTCGGCGACGGCTACACCGTGGAATTCCAGCTGCGAGTTCAGCTGCTACTGACTCATGCCTATGTTCTTTTTTTCACGCCTGTCGCAAGTTGGAATCAGCAAGCCTTTATTCGATGACACTAAAAATGACAGCCTCGCTGGAATTGTCAGACGGAGTGTTTGGAGCATGCTGGCCACGCGTGATAGGTTTTCCCAACAGGCTTGGTATAATGACTCGGCGTTTATTGCATGCGACACATAGCAAATCACTTCTTGGGAGTGCAGCCACAACCTTTGGTCATTTTGTGCCGGCGTTTGATGAGAAGCATGAAGCAGGGCGTCTGTCCCGGAACGATTACCTGCGGGTGGTGTATCATTGATTTTAGTCTAGCCAGCATCAGCTTTTGAATCATAATGCATGTTATAATGAGCTGTTCCTGACTAGCTATTCGTGGTGTCTGAAGCTAATCTAGTTCCAGTTATGTATATATGTATGTCATACGCCTCGACCTTTTTTTCTTGTCATATGGAGCATCGTGCTACCTTAGTAATACGTATGGTCTTATTTCTGTACAACCGTCATCTGCTGACACAAGACATAGAAAAAGCGGCAGCATCATCAAGCCTCTGCTCGACGAATACAGGCAAAAAACGGACACATATGCGAGCTTCTCATCGTTCCCGCAGCTAAGTACCTACCTGATATCGCGCCTCAAGGTTTCATCGCTCGTGTGCTTCGACAGGCTACAGCTCGAGTCTTTTGACAAGCGACAACGGCGGATCTCAGTGCCATTTCAAATTTGTCATGAAACCGCTCCCACTCAAGACGCGGCAAGGCAGCCGCTGGCATTTCCTCATATCTGGTATTGATTGGTTCGTCACGCGTCGATAGTACGGCTCTTGCAGCAAAACGCCCCCCATTTGTCTGTAATCACTGCGAGAGAATTTCCTTTTTGGGTGAACCGGCTGAGAATAGGTAATCTCTGGGCTCAGGGCTGTGGTGAGGCTGAGTCTTCTTTCTTGCTCTCTCTCTCTCTGCGTGTCTCTTTTTTTTTTCCTTTTTGCTACATACCAAGGTACATCCCCCCTGATAAAAGTTTTCCCCATCGACTTTGTATGCACAACATACAAAGAGCATTCATAGGTACTCGGAGTCTCGGACAGCATAAAATTCCTATCCGGACAGCATTCTCCACAATTCTCGTGACACTCTCCACTTTTTATGTACCCTTTCGCTCGTAGACAGTGTTCAAGGAAAGCACACTGCTTGCTCATCAACGCCACCCAACAAATCCTTCATCATCATTCTCGACTCCCACGCTTTCAAGCCGCTAGCAATGTCTTCCAACGTTGCCTTCGAATCCGATCAAGCTACCTACCGATTGGCAGGCTTCTGTGAGCACTGAGCACTGCCGCACCCATCCCGACTGGTGATGTCTGTCACGACCTGTACCGTCAGGGCCCCAGGGGTGGCAATGCACTATATAACCTTGATCAAGCTGCAGACGTGCAACTTGGTCACTTGACCTTTTGGGCGGAACGGGTGGTTATGCGTTTCTCAGAATGTCCTCGAAATCCCACCGTTGCCGCCCTCAGGCGTGTATGATAGCCTGGACGAGGTCATGGACGCGATTCAAATCTCGGGGATTGAGAATGGTGTCGCGTTCGTCAAGTCGACAGCTCACTCTAGAGATCTAGATAACAGCGGCAAAAAGGTGCCAACCTATTGTAGGGACAAAAGATCAAGATCACACGAGGCCGCGGACGAGGCAGAGGTAGAGGCAGAGGTGAGGCATCGCGATTATCTTCACCTATCAACGCCTCGAAAACCACAGAATCGTCATCGCAGGCCCTGACCATGATCAGCGAGACCGAGCAAGTTGAGGAGGTGAGGTCGTCCCGGGCTCCCGGCTACGCAATTGACTTAGTGGCCTGTAGGCGCGGGCGTGTTCTGCTGGGCCACAAATGACGTACGTAAGGTTGGATACAATGATAGAAGAATTCAGAACACCGAAAATAATTAATTGAATTGAGCGAGTCGAGAAGCTTAAGTAAATCGCCGAGGCCTCGGGGCGGCGTGGTGGTGTTGAGACATACACACAGTTTTGTCATTTACTTCCCACTGTAATTTGGCGGGGTACAAAGGAGTCCAAGAATTGTGGAGAATGCTGTCCGGATAGGAATTTTATGCTGTCCGCAGTCCGAGTATGAATGCTCCATACAAAAAGCGCCCACGGGCCACAGCCAACAAAGAAAATAAAATTACCTAGGCGTGGTCAAAAGTCAAAACTCAACACAATGACAGCGCCATGACGCCCTGGTGCAATTTGATTTCCTGAGTTGGTACGGACCGTTTTCGAATTGTGACGCGAACGGGCGCCGCGGCGCCAGTGCTCGTTTGCAGATTCTGAGAGAGACGGAGGTGTAGGTACTAGGTAGTGACAGGGTAGGTATCTAGGTACCGAGGGAATGCTCCGGAATCCGGATGGTGCCTGGATTTCCATGCGCTACACTGTAGTCTGTAGGTACGGAGTACATACGGAGTAGGCCCAGAAGGATCCCTGTACGTTTGACGTTACCTAGGTACCTACCTAGGTACGGAGTATGTACCTAGGTACATGCCTTGTCTTTGCAAAAAAAAGCAACTCGTTATGTACTCGATCCAAAAGATCGAATATTGTACATGTAACGTTGACGTGAAGGTCACTCACTTTCCATGGGGCCTAGGCCGCCTAGGTACCTAGTATGCATGCATCGCATCGGGTATGTTTCAGTGAGATGCGATGGAAAGCTTGGCTGGAGAAGCAGACTGCCAGACAGGCCGCTGGCGATCGATGGGGAAGGGCAAGGGCAAGGGCAACTGGGGCATGGGTGGGCTGGTTCAAGGTTGTGCACAATTGTCCGTCTTGTGAGTCGTGACTTGTCTATCCTCTCTGTACCTACCTACCTGGAGAGGTAGGTAAATACCTGGTATGTATGTAGTTTTCTGGCGGAGAGACTTGGAGACTGGAGTTTTAAAAGTCCTAGCGTCACAGGGTATAGGTAGGTGAATCGTGAATCCGTGATACATATTATTACATATGTGGACCACTGGACACGCATCAACAACCCTGGTAGACCATAATCCGTACACACAAAGTGTTTTGCGATTTTGACATGCATTAATCTGTAGAGATGTTTCGAAGGCTAATACGGAGTACATAGGTATGTACGGAGTATGTACTCTGTAAAGTGGTGGGATGTTGCAAAGACGGATTTGGTTCCGGGGTGTGATGAAGCCTGTACTCCGTTACTCGTAGATATACGAAGATGTACATACATATCGTGTTTGGGAAAAAGAGCTTCAGAAAAATCGAGAGACCAATCAGACACGAGATATCTACCCATCGTCCGCAGTGGCTTGAAGAATTTCGTTGACCCGCGGCTTCGGGACTCGGCTTCTGAGCGCTGAGCATGCCTACCTACACGGTACATACGTCCCTAGGCATCTACCTAGCCTGACTTGCTGACAATTTGCTGCGAATGCGATACCTAGCTTGTAGAGACGCGGATGCGTTGTAAAACTTGCGGCGTCAGGCTGCCTACACACGAAAATGTAAGCCTTGTGGTATACCGTATGGCCTCCATCTGGTATGTATGTACATTCCCACATGTGCGATGGTAATCATGAGATGAAGATATACCAAGTACATACGTCATACGGTATACCTAGTCGGATCCGTCGATATGTGACTCGTGAGTCGTGACCGACTTGATCAGACGGTAAGGACGGGAAAAAGCGCCGACGTGCGCATGTCCACGCAGTTTGCAGATGGACATCTGCAGGCCCTCAGGTACGGATTTCGCTGACCCCTGTCTCTTTCGACGGCGTCCACAGCTTCGGCATCTGTCAGCCTTCAGGTAGGTATCCCCCAGAGAGAAGAGCACCGCCGTCACTGGTCAGGGTGTTATTAGGCGGTTGCAACTTGCATGATTGCATCTGGGGGAGGGTCCTGGACTCCTGCAGTCTTGACTGGAGTGGAGGAGAAAAGTACCTACCTATGATAGCATACGGACATGACGCGGCATGAATGCCTACGTCTGTTGCATGGCAATGTACATATCGTCAAGTACATGTCGTTCGTGTACGGTGTAAGTAATACCCTTCCTTTCTTCACTACTTTCGCTTCTCTTCTGGGAGATGGCCTCTCTGTCCCTTCCCTGAGCCAAACATACTGCGCTGTTGCGCCTTGTCTTGGGCGGTTTGTTACGTTGCCGGCGCTGAGAACTCGAGCGAACGTGTGACGCAGCCCGCATTTCCAGACGATAAGTCAATGGTCATAGAACACCGACGTCTCAAAGACGACGTAGAGGTACCTAAGGTAGGTACAGCCGAGTTAAGAACAAGTTGGTAGTAATTATATAGGTATAATAATAATATGTAGGTACATACTCTGTACAGAGCGTACGGAGTACAGAGTCACAGACTACAGCCGGCGACGCCTCGGCCGACGCTCGTCCACCACGGACCAGCATCGCATCCAGTGTCCACCATTCGCAATCGCAATCTCCATCGTCGGATCCTCCATGGTCCCCCGCCCGGTCGGCGGTACCCCCGCGCGTGCGAAAGTCGAACACCACCCACTTCGGCCTTGCGTCACTTTAGGTAGGTACATAGGTATCAGCCAGCCCCTTGCGTGATTGCGTGCCTGCATGTCTGAATCTGTAAATCGCCGTCTTTGACTATGAATGCATTTGCGCATTGTCGCTGTTGATGCATCGAATCACTCTCTCATTGATGCAGACAGATTGACTCTGTGACGAATGGCAGCAGCGCAACGGCCACCCGCCACCCGTCTCCCACCCACCGTGCGCCCCCTTTATCCCCCGCCCCCTCCTTCGATTCCCTGCTGCTTTGTTGTATCCGTAGTCGTGCCAGTCGTGCCGCATCCAACCGTCAAGTATCGCCAACGTCTCCACATCCATGTCATATGATTGGCCAGGGCAGCCCGAATCCCAAGGAAGTTAAGGAACCCCCAAGCCAGACACTCTTCTAAGTTCTACGGAGTAAAGTTCTCTGCCATCTGCGTGGTTGAGTTAAATTGGCCCTGCTGTGGTTGGTGTCTTGACTCTTGAGTCCCTTGACTCTTGTGGTGGATTTTCCAGACACCACCACGAGTCCACGACAACCACCCAACGGGCATCACGAAACACCTCGAGCGCGACATCCTGTTGACCTCTTCCTCCTCGTCCGTGTTCTTCGTCTGCGTCCACGTCGCCCGCGGTCCCACATCGTGATCGTGCTGCGACGTCTACGTGCGAATCATCTCGCGTCTCTCGCACTCGGTCGTTCGTCTCCAATCGTCAGCCGCCGGCCGTCAGCCGTTAATCGTCAGTCGCTCGCCGTCCATCGGCCGTCAGTCCGTCCTGGTCCCATTCACAGTCGCACTCGCACACGCACAGAATGAAGGTACGTGGCCGCCCAATTCGGTTTGCCTGGCTTTGCGTGCCGACAAACCGTTTAAATTTGCGCCCATTTGTGCGCCTTTGCACATGCCTTTATGTGCCTGATGCAGCATGCTGCTCCTCGTCGGCTGCCCCGTTTCCTGTCGCTCGCTCCCACGTCTCGTTCCGGTCGTCGTATCCTGTTGTCTTGTGCTTCCCTGTGCTCCGTGCTCTTGGGAGTGTACCGTGACGCTCTACACACGGCCAGCGATTCCTCAACTCTCTCGTTCGCTCCTTCCAGCTCCTCCCTCTTCAGACGAACTGAGACTTCTCCCTCTGAACACCGCACACCCCGCACCTCTCTGAGCTCTCATCCCTTCCCGACTGTCCCTTCATGATGGCCAACGGTCAACATCAGCCCTAGCAACGAAATCAACTTGTCCCAAGCATAATCAAGTCGCTTCCAGACGTATCAATCCGCTAATCCCAATGACCTTCATACAGGCTCTTCGCCGGTCCATCAAGGGCGACAAGGACAAGTCGCATCATACCTCGTTCGGGAGCAAGTCTGCTATTGCCATTATTCCCCCCAAAAAGGTCGGTCTCTTGATAATACTCCTCACCTACCCTTCTACACCCGCTCGTTCAGCAGCGCGGTATTTGTCTTGTCCGATGGGGCTGCGGAAAGGCCGAAATACAGACCAAGAAAACGAAGAAAGATACATGTGCTCACGTCATGAGCTTCTCTTGTTTCTTCTGTGCTATTGTCTTAGTATTCCGTGTCCTTTTCGCATATCTAGCTTTATGAATCCCTCCATCCTTTTGTGTCTTGGTTCTTTGTTTGCCGTCCAAACCATCAAGACGGCCAAGGTCGCCAGAGGTAACGCTGTCCTGTCTATTGACTAACACGGAGGGTTCAGGTTATCAGAGCACTCTATGACTATGAGGCTCAGTCATCACAAGAGCTGGGCTTCTCCAAGGGCGATTTCTTCCATGTCATCGGCCGCGAGGACGATGAGGACTGGTATGAGGCCTGCAATCCTGCTCTCCCAGATGCTCGAGGCTTGGTCCCCGTTTCCTTCTTTCAGGCCCTAGGCCGCACCGAACGCGACAGCGCGCAATCCGATGGCGGCCGATCACTTGCCAGCAAAACACCCGACCACGACTCTGGTTACAGTGAGCACTCTTCGCACAGTGTTCCCTCCGTCACGCCCATGGTCCACCATAGCAACAAGAAATCCGCCGACATTGATTGTAAGATATTTGCCATCGTCATGTACGACTTTGTAGCGCAGAGAGCAGACGAGTTGGGTGCTACCAAGGGAGAGCAAATCATCATTATCGCCCAGTCTACTGCAGAATGGTTTGTTGCCAAACCCATCGCAAGGCTGGGTGGTCCTGGACTGATACCCGTCTCATACGTTGAGATTCGCTACGTCAAGACCCGAGAAGTTGTACCTGATGCGTTGGAGGCTGTGCGGAATGCAGGAGTACCGAGCGTGGAAGAGTGGAAGAAGATGGCGGCCAGCTATAAAAACAGCAGCATAACTTTGGGCAAGTTTGAAGGAGGCGCTGGTCCGGGTGGCCCACAAGGTATTGAGCAGGGCATGGACCGATTAAGCCTCCAACCAGGACACCAAAGTGCCCACAATGGATCACAGGTATGGATATCAAAACTTTTGTACCCGCGCGTCATGCCACGAACACGCAGGGAAGGCAAACTCTCGACTGTGTTTGTCACCTTTGTCTAACAAGCTGGACAATCATTATAGTCGCACTCGGCACATGACGATCTCCATTCCCATGAGTTCGCACCAAATCAAATCAGTCCCCAGCTGTATGCTCCGGTCCGATCGTGGGTACCCCAATACCGCTTTTCTGATGAAAAGTTTTGGTTCGTTGTCATCACTGTGCTCGAAGACGGGCGACATTGGCAACTGTTGCGATACTACGAAGACTTTTACGATTTTCAGATTGCTCTTCTTACCGAATTCCCCGCCGAAGCCGGAAACGCCGGCAACCAGAAGCGAACTCTACCGTACATGCCGGGGCCCGTCAGTTACGTTACGCGCGACATCACAGAGGGTCGACTTCACAATCTTGACGCCTACGTCAAGAACCTGCTTGGCCAACCAGAGTACATCTCAAGATGCAACTTGGTCAAACAGTTCTTTGCTCCACGCGAGGGAGATTGCGAGGTGGACCCCAAGGCGATTGTGGACGAGAACGAGGAGGAGTACCGACTGTCGGACGGGTCATTACAGTCTGCTGACTCTCCCATTAACTCGACACATGATGGCTATAGCGGTGTGCCCGTAGAGCCTCCTCAGACGAGCAGTTCACAGCAGGGCCGAGGTGGTCAAGCTTTGCCAATGAAGGTCAAGATGTACTTCAATGGTGACTTGATAGCTATTCGAGTGCCGTCGGATGTGAACTATCCGCAACTCTGTGACAAGGTTCGAGAGCGACTCAAGATTCCGCAAGCCGAGCAGCTGGAGATCTACTACAAGGATGAGCCAACCGGAAACAAGCTCAACCTGATGAGTGATGACGACCTCGATTTTGCTTTGCAGCGCAACGACAAGCTTGTGCTGTATGTCGAAAACACGTGAGAGATGAATCTTGTCTCACCGCTCGACAGATGAAAATCAGATCATGATGATACGAGATACTTGTGCTGCTTTATTCCCATTTTCCTTCTTCGTCTTTTCCTCTTTCTTCTCCTTCTTCTTCCTTCTTGGGTACATGATTAGTGGTCCGGAAGGCGTACATACAATTCGATGCTCAAAGGCCTGAACACTCCACCGCTCAGAGAAGGCTTCTGCCTACCTCTGAGCCCGTTGCCATTTTCCACTGTGGTTCGGAGAGACCACGACTTCTTCACGTTTTATAGTCTTTCGCTGACGATGACGCCATGACAATGATTTTCATGAGAATGACGTTCACGCCAGTGAAGTCCATGGTCTGTTGTTGCACAACGCGGGCTGGCATCACAGCTTCTTTGGTCGACGGGGTTTCTCATGACGGGGTTGGCGGGCAGACTGGCATTTATATTTCCATTTAAACACGGCGGCTGTAGCCGGGAAAGGCGTTCTGGAGGTTAGATTATGTGATGTCTTTTTTCTCCTTTTTCTTTTGCTCTTTGTCCTTGACTTCTTGAGCTGGAATGGAACGCGGCTGCCTGCATCGATGTTGCGATTGATATATTGTATGGAATGCAATGTTGCTGAGGAGTGTGCCGTTACGAGGCGTAGGGTTCTTGAGGAATCCTGCGATAGAAAGGACGATTGACTCTTTTGTCTTCACTTGTTTTGAGGCCGGCTGTGTGAGAGTGAAGGAAGCGATGCTTGTATTTCCGTCCTACTTTTGCTTTACTTCCCTCTTGTGCTATGCGGAAGGCTGAGATTAAGCGTTGTGTTCGGGACACAACATGCTGTAAGAAAGATGAGAATGTGAATCAAGTTTTCCTCTGAATGTGGGTTCTGGTGACGTGTTATCGCACTTTAGTGATGAGGGGACGTTGTAGTCCGATGACGTCTACCGCGGAACCATGCCCAACAATGCAGCGCCCCATCTATGATCTATTCAGGAAGGAATATGACAAGGGAAAAGACCCCGGATACCCTTCTCTGCAGCTGCATAGTCATGATCGTGGTCGTACACGTAGTCGTGAGTGGAACATGCCAGTACGTCTTTTGGGGAAAAGGGGGGGGGGGTGGTTTGGTGGTTGTATCCCAGGACAAATACGCCCAACAAGGGCGTCTGAGCACAGCACAAGGACGTCACGGAGCAAGTGGCAGTAAGAACACGTCTAAAACAAGTGTGTATGAACAAGTATGTATGAACAAGTGCGTCTGAGAAAATGCGTCTAGACGCACTACCGTCACGTACGTCTCTGTAATATGTGCCATATCTATAGGAAGGCCATGCCCCAATGCCCCATACCCCAAATGGAAAGGAAACCGAGAAGAAGCACAGCATAACAGAAGCAGAATTCCCACATGAAAAGAAGTCAACAGAAGGGGGAAACCCTCCAAACAAAAGGGCGACAATAAAAGCCAAGACCCCAACCATGCTATAATCATGTCAGACATATCCCAAACAAGAAACACCAAAACAGGGAAACCCCCAGACATGTGTCTCCCGAGGCATACAATGGCGCAAGTGCAGCACTACTCCAACCTCGCCATAAGACTCTGCCGCACCTTCAAGTTCACCACACCCCCGACCCCAAACGCCGGCACAATACGCCCAATCCTCGCCAGCGAACTAACCAGCCAATTCTCTCTCACCAGCCGCAAACGATTCCCCCACGATAAACTCGCTGAGGCCCCTGCAGCAGCAGCAGCAGCAGGCCGATTATACATGTCCAGCCCAAGCAAGTGCAACGGCGTCGAGAAAAACTGCACCGCCGCCGGAGCGAGGAACTGCGCGGTCGTCTGCCCGGATATATACCTCCCCAGCTCCTCCGACAGCCTAGCATCCAGACGTGGGCCCAACAGCGGCGGGATATTAAAGGACGCAAATATGGTGAGACAGTCCCTTAGCGTGAAGAGTGCGTACGAAGGCAGAGGAATAGGGCGGGGGACTGCGCCGACGGGACCAAACATGCGTACGTAGGAACGGTCTTTGATCATGCAGAGGCCGACGTTTGCGGCGGAGGAGGCGGCGAATTTGGTGGCGCCGGAGGAGATGTTCGAGGAGGGTTGGTTGGAGAGTGTGGAGGAGGCGGTGTCGACCATGTTGGCGGTGAGATAGGTGCCGCCGTAGAGCATGAGGATGAGGGCGCAGGGCCGAGAGAAGAGGGCGGTGCGGGGATGGAGGGCGAGGGTGCGGAGGGAAGATTGGATGGACTGGAGGAGGGTGTTGCGGCCGGAGGCGTTTTCCATGATGGATCTGTTGGTGTTTTTGTTGTTAGTGGGATGTCTTGTTGTTTATTGTGTGAGTGTGAGAGTGTGTGTGTGTGTGTGAGGGAGCTGTTGATGTGATGGTGTCACAGGTCCGGCTGTGCGATGCGCGGGTGTAACCCACCCCCCATGAATCCCGATCAAGAAGCTATCGCGAACAGAATCCAAGAATCCATACCCATGGGGTACCTGGCACGTTCTGACGCGGCACAAACCACCACAGCCAGGGCATCGCCAAAGACGATAACGCGTCATATTGTGTACTTCTGGGAAGGGTATGCCACGTACCGATCAATAATCGAAATCACAGGCGCAACGATCGCGCCCGCGCATGCTGCCCCCGTCGCATCTACCAGGAGCCGCCATCCCAGATTCTTAGTATTCCATTTTCGTTCTTGTGATGCCGTCGCCAAAGCCTGGCGCGCGTGTGTCTCGGCGAGGGGAGTCGGCGCATCGGCCGCGCTGCTGCTGGTGGCCGTTGTCTTCATGGCGAGGACGCGTGAGGCTGTTGCTGCAGCTGGGGGTAGCTCGGTTTTGTCGGACTTTGCGGGAGAGCAGCACAGGGGTGCGGATACATTGCTTCGTGTTTCTCTCCTCCCGAATCGAGTGAGCTGCCGATGGAGAGGTCTTTTCGAGCTTTTCTTCGTTGGGGACGGAGAGAGTGACGGGGCCTTTTTTTTCTTTTTTCTTTTTCTTTGTTCGGAGGTGGATGTGAAGTCGTGAAAGAAGGTTGAAAAAAAAAAAAAAAAAAAAAAAAAAAACCACGATGCGAAGCGCCTAAATAGTAAAGAGAGAGAAATTGAAATTGAAAACAGGATGAGAAAGATGGAGAAGAAGTAATAAGAATAAAGACCAGCAATGTAATCTATCTGGTACACACGATCGTCGAACCCGAGAAAAGAAAAGAAATACTCCGTAGTTCACGTTGGAGGAATGGCGTCGCTTTCAGATTGGCAAAATTGCTTTGTCGCACTGACTCCAACGGGGAGGCCCAACCCGGTCCCTTATTAAAAGCTAGATTCGTCAGTACAAACAGAGAGGTAGGTACATATGTATGTATGTAAACTGAACACAGAGTTTTATGGTCCTTGTGCCGATACTGGCCAGGGCCGGGTGGATGGTTCTGAATTTCTGGCTGGCATTCTTCGAGGTACATACATATGTACATACACCTGTGAGGCTGTGACCTACGGAGTACAGCCTACAGCCTACAGGTAACGTTCGCGCTGAAGGGGCCCGAGATCGGAGGGAAAAAAGCTGTTCTGCACTGTGCAGGTCTTTGATGGGCTGATGTGTGGGGCAGTAGAGCTTTGATACCAGGCACATAGGTACCAACCTAGTACTCCGTACATACCAGGACGACGGAGTACACACCTATCTATATGTATCCAGTACATACGGAGTACCATACGGAGTAAGCGCATCGGGGAAATGCTGATTGGGTGGGCAACTAGGTACTCCGTACCTGGTACATTGATCATGACTTACAAAGTTACAACTTTACAAGTTACAATGCATACGGAAGGTACTCCGTCTGTAGGTACATTTTCGGTCCGATACATACCTCTTATTAGGCTCTGAGTGGCTGGCAGTGAGTGCAGACTGGAAATGACATCTCCGTAATCCGTATGCCACGGCCCATCAGTATCACCATGCAAGAGGTACGTATGTAGTATGCATGTACACAAATCAACCGATATACCAACTATGTATGTACAAACAATAAACATACAGAGTAGATACAGAAATATCCCACGCCGCTCGCAATGACTTCTTCCAACCATCAGACGCCTAGGGCGGTGTCGGCGGGGTGCTGTTGTCTTTCCCATCATCTCGTGAACCATGAATCACTGGGGGCCTCCACGCAAGCCAATGCATAAAAATAGAAACCATGCTGTTGCTCTTTATTACTCCGCAGTGACGCGTTGAGCGCGTTGCCCCGTCGACTCCAAATACTGCCAGCTTAATCTCCTGCTGGCGACGCCACGCGCTCAGGCCCGGCCTGCATCGCCATCACCAACGCCGTCAGCTGGTCTATCTTCAGATGCAGCTCTGCAAGCTGGCCCTCCACGGCCGCCGCTGCGGCCTCCTCCGCCTTGTCGCCGTTTTGCCGCCTCTTTCCATCCGACTTGGAATGCAGCGTAGACTCTTGCGAGAGCGATGGCGGCAGCGGCAACGTCGGTCGGTTGCGACCCGGCGAGGGGCTAGGCCTATACACACCTGCCGAAGGGTACCTGTTCTTTCTCTTACTCTCCCGCGGGCCCAGAAAGCCCGCGTACTCATCATGATCCACATGCTCCTTGTTGCGTCGGATTAGCATCTCGTACAGCTGGATAACGCCTACGATGGGTAAGTGGGTAGCGCGCAGCAGGATAATACGTCCCGCCCGGACCTTGCCTCGGCTGGGCCACATGTAGCGCATGGGCCGAAAGATGACGAGCGCGAGGAGGTTAAAGGGCGGGTAGAAATGCGTCAGCCGGTTACTGGTGGACGCTTCCAGGACGTAGACGCTGTACACGTAGAGGTACTCTTCCCGGGCCTGCGTGATGACGCGCGAGAAGCTGTTGGAGAGCATACCCGTCAGCGAACCCTGCAGCAGGATCGATGTGAGCGTGATGAAGATGATCATGAGCGGGGGGCCAAAGAACGGATCAATCTGGTCCATGATGTCGAATCCGACGAAGCTGGCCCCAAAGAAAATCCTGGTCAATACGACTGTCATGCGGCCAATGGTGAAGACGTCGCGGCCGATGAGCGAGAATGTCGTCAGGAAGCCAAAGTATATAATCACGACGAGCACCATGAACTTGACGAAATCTTTGCCCATTTCTTTGAGGCACGGGACCAGAGTGCCCCAGTAGGGGCTCATGCTCAGAATGGAGCAGATTCTCGGCATCATGAATAGCGCCTCGAGGGATAGGACATTAAAGGCAGTCTCGTTCAAGGTGTTGTCGTGTCGAACAAGCCCGATGATTCCTGTACCAAATGTCAGTGTGGGAAAGACTAAAGACTCTCAAGAGGGAAAATCAGAGCATAAAGGGTAGAAGGATCGAAAATGAAAGGGTATGGCTCCGGATCAGCACGACACTTACTCAACGCTGCAAAGACAAATCCAATCAAAATCATAATCATGTCAAAAACATTCCAAATATCCGTCGCATAAAACACAGACCCCGCATCAAACCACTCGCTCAGCTCATCGTAGAAAAACGCCGCAATCCACACAAAAAGGCACACTTCTGTCATGGTAAGGCGGGTATCATCTCGCGTGACCAGCACAGAATAATACAGCACCAAAAAGACGACAAAGAAGAGTACCTCCCACGCCTTGACATATTTCGGGACACGCAGCCGCGAAAACGGATCCGACGTCCGGGGGTTATAGTAGCGCGGCTTCTTGACCGCGTTGACCGACAGCGTGTTCCAGAAGACAATCTCGCCGTTCCAGATACCTGTTATGATCTTCTGGACGACATGCTGGCTGAGGAAGCGCTTTGCGTTGGCGACGGCGGCAATCTCGAGCGCATTCAGACTCTTGAATGCCAGGGTCGGGTCGGTGACGCCGCTGGCTTCGCCATTGGAATGCACGGCGCGGGAGAGGGAGCTCAGGAGCTTGGATTTTCGGCCTGCGCTTCTGGAGGCCATGCATCGCAAGGGGTCTTCGCAGGAGTCGCTTCGGGGGAGGAGTGGTGACTGTTCACCTCCTCCTCCTCCTGCTACTGCTGCTGCTGCTGCTGCTGCTTCTTGATCATGCGATGCCGAGGCCGCGGAGGCTGATTCGCCAGCGTGGTCCGAGTCTCCGGCTGGAATTTCGTACAGACAAAACTCGACGGCCTGTCTCTCTGAGAGACGGGTCAGAAAACGCCATGCGGTGATCTCGCACGCGTGGGAGCGCGTTTCGCCAATACTCAGGTGCTCGTTGTGGGCAGCATAATGCCACTTGAGGGCTCTATTTGGCGGATTCATCAGCGGATGCCATCAGTAGCCATGGCCACACACGATAAAACCTCCTCAAGATATGAAGGATCGAGTAGTGTTTCATAGCCATGCAGTCCAGACCTGAGACGTGAGCACATACAGCAAGGCATTTACAATGGCTGGATGCGTGCAGTTTTGACTCAGGTGGTCCACGAGCACCCGGATACAATTGCCCGCCTCCGTGGTTCTCAACTGCTCAAACGTACTCGGTAGCTCAATAACATCCGAAAAGTAGCTTGCAGTCTCTTTTGTCAGTATTTTCATTGGTTCTGCCGCCCCGGAATCATTCACAAAAGATGTTCTGCTCGCGAGTCTGAGATAAACACGGGGCAAGCACCAACAGAGAAAGCTTCTCGACAACGACGCGAAACGAATCCGAGTCCTCAATATCGGGCATATCAAACTCATATCGTGCGGAAATAGGACTCATGTCCCGCGGCCCAGGCGGCGGGCGCATTCGCAGACGGAGCGGCATCGTTGCTTCAGCCTCGGGTCGGCGTCGGAGCCCGATGATACGGCGGCGACGATCCGAGACAGTAGACACGACCTAGGTACTATAGGATGGGAGGGCGACGTTGAAAGTCAGCGTGTGTGTGACGTGACTGTGGACGAGTGTGGACAAGTAGGATCAAAACGATCAAAACGGTCGCCATTGACTCGCCAGAGTCGCCACATGACAAGGTTAGCGGCTCAGGAAGCGGCACGGCGGCAACGGCGCTTACTTTTCCAGAAACGGAAACGGCCACAAGTGCCATCGAGCCAATCAACGACCTCAACATCCCACGCCTCCACAGTAAGCTAAGACAAGGCTTCGGCAGAGTGCTAAGAAAAGAAACCCGAACACAAGCCGCATGCAGCATCATGCAATGCGATGCAATGCAATGCGGACGTATACACGGACATCTACATACATATGTACTCCGTAGGGCGCGGATCTCTTCGCTGTGCATATGCAGCCTTGTCTTTGCCGAGGCGCGCCTCACGAGGAAATACCTCGTATGGGAAAAGATGCACATGTATACCAAAAAAAGGCCAGACTAACGTCGGTTGCGGCTGTTATGGAGTGACGGCGCTCTCTGCTCTCTCTGCTGGCTCTGCTGGCTCTGCCGTCAGACGAGGCGAGAAGTCGAGCATGGCCTACCTGTTGGTAGTCTTGTATGTATGTATGTATGTATGTATTTATGTATGCATGTATGTGTCTGTGACTATCTATGACTGACCGCTGGTCGCACTGCTCACCGCGCGGCGCAGACTGATGCCTACCGTATCGCAGCTTCAAATCTAGAAGTAACGTCGTGAAGTTTCCTAGGTGTTTATCCCGCCCTCTACCAAAGTGTTTTATTGTAGCACGTCGTCTCGCGTTGTTCTTGCCTCGTGTTTCCAATTCCTCCTTCCCCTTATGTTGCCACCCTCTGTTGACTGGTTGGCTCGTTGGTTCGTTGGCTCGTTGACAGTCTCGTTGGCTCGTTGCTCATTGCCCGTTGGCTCATAGCCCTCGCGATTATCGTCATTCTGTCGGCTTGCCTATTTATCTCTCGTCTGGCACTTCTAGTTCTGTCATCTGGTCTTGGCCCGTGTTGATATCCCGTGCTCGCTCAAACAACACCCACGCCCACGGTCCATGTCCATGTTTCACGTCCTTACATCGTCAGCAATGAGACAATCGATTCGTCACATCTACCTTCTTTTCGGATAAGTAGACCAGGGCTGTTTTTACTAGATTTGACAGGTCCGCTGCAGTACACATCATACACATACAACACTATTACTTCTTCTTCTCTTCTTCAATCCTTCTTCCTCGGACCATTTCGCTGAGGTCTGGGGAGAGCATCGACATCGACGAAATGATATCGAATCACTTGATTACACAGAGGCCGCCTCCCAAGGTGGCTCTACTAGCATTGCATATGCTCATCCTATCCACCATGGTCGCCTCGCATGTGCTACCGCGCCGGACGGACTCTCCCGAGCCACAGGGTCTGTCCAACACCGCCTCGCCACCAATATCACTTGCCCTTGCAATCGCTACGCCAACTGCCGTCTCGACACTCCAACCTTTGCGCCAAGAGTCTGGCAGAGTGTGTGGTTACATAGGAGGTGATCCCCAACTTCAAGCCACCTGTCTTGCTGGCTCACATTGTGCTGTTGACGTCGTGCATGGAGCGGTTGGCTGCTGTCCGGATCAAGGCTCCTGTAAGTGGGGGATCTTCACCGGCTGCGTCGATGGCAACAGTGGTCCCCAGACCGTAGCCGACCCTTACATATTCACCTGTCGCGGCCGCAATGTGTGCTACAAGAATATGTTTGCCGGAGGCTACTTCCAATACGGCTGCGGCACCGCTTCAGGCTTGGCCACCACTGTCCTTCCAAGTGCCCCTGGCCAACCTGTCTTGAAGCTTGCATCCGTTACCGTCCAACTGACCGCCACACCTACGTCTCTATTTAAGCCCATAGCTCTAGGATCCGACACGGCAAAAACCTGGGCTACTAGCAGTATCCCTAACATGGGCAATACGGCCTTGGATTATCCAACACTAAATCATGACCCCCAACCGTCAATAACGACTGGTGCTACTACTCCGAGCAGCCAAGGTAGCAGTTCCCGCACTACAGCCGTTATCGTAGGGGTGACCGTCGGCGGCATAGCATTCATTTGCATAATGGCTGTCTTGGGCGTTTTGCTCTGGCATCGCAAATTGAAGCCTCGTGGCCCAAGCTTACCCGATCAAAGTCAGAGGTGCGTTGTGATGTTCGATCCTTGGTCCAGAAAAGAGGACAAAGAACTGAACCCACATGTAGATCAATGACGCCTGGCCAGTTTCGTTTCGAGCCATATACGTCGCGGCAAGAAGTCACCGAAATAAGGGCCCTGGCTGATGCGTCCCCGATGAATCGTAGCTCGGAAGGCCCCAGCACAGAAACCGTTGTGCGGGAAAATGACCTACAGCAGCCTCGCCGTATCGATGCAGTGGAAGAAGCTGGTTCGAGACGATGTGCAGGCCACAAGCGTTCTAGTTCCGATCATATTCCGCTGACGAGGGACTCGGACGAATCTGCACACGAATTTAATTCGGCACTGGAAGGGGTAGATCTCGACAGCGATGCGGACACTCAAAACTCGGAGACGTACCCCGGACCACGCAGAGGTAACGATGGCGGCATACTATGGCAACAGAATCGGAGGAGGAGTCGCAATTTGGTCTGGATGTGACGAGTATACCGTCTTGAACGAGGGTACCAGAAATTATCCACCGTTGTTGATGTCCCCTGTCACCAGCGTCTTGTCTTGCTTGCTCTTCTATCTTTGTGTGTTTTGGAAAGCGAAACCCATCGTTGACTGAGGTGTAGGCGTTAGCGGGCGAATTTGGGTGGTAATGGTATACCCTGAATCGAAGCTTTACTTCCCCTTTTTGTTTGATTCTATACTTTCTTTTCTCTTGTCTCCCTTATTTTTGCATCAACGACTTGAAAGATGTATTTTTTGTCTTGTCTGTCTTTTTCTCACAATGACTGGAACTCTATACTTGTTTCCTTTCTCTCCCTTTTGTGTCCAATGCTCATCAATACATGGGACTATATATCTTTTTCCTTCCTCTTTTCTCTTCAACGATTGGGACTGTATTATTCTTTCTCTCTTCCCTTTTCTCTTCTTTTTTTCTCATCAACAAGTGGGACTGCATAGTGAGGACATAGCTTTGGTTCTTGTAAGTACATTTGGGAGGAAAATGACGAGCCTTATGTAGCGGTATGACCAGTCGCAAGTGGTACTGGACTCAATAAAGCAGCGCTCATCATGGAGCCGTTATCGAGAGAAGCGCCGTGGTCGTTCGTGGATCTCTTAGCCTATAGGTCGGTCATATAGGCTCATCAGAATCAGCATTCGTATTATGCAAAGACCACAGCTTCAGGCTCGATTCCTCCATGACTTTGTACGTCTGCGCCTGGTGCAAGCCTCTGATCCCAGCTCCGGACTGTTCTTCATCCTTGGGATGCTCCCAACCCCCTGAGCAAGTTGCTGCAACTGATCCGCTGGGGTGCAGGATCGTGGAACAAACCGGGGAGCTGTGAGCGTTCCAGGCCCACGAAGGGTCATGTTCAGCAGCCTTGAAGCCTACATCCTCCCAGACAAGGACGGAGCCGTCTTGTGCACCGGACCAGACCTCAAAACCCCCCGCGTGATACGGATCCTGGCTCTGAAACACATCGCAGGTGAGTTTCTGCTGCGTATTCGCTAATCGGCCGGTAAGAACGGCCAGTAGCTTTCCAGAACCTCGAATATCGTACACTAGGAGGCCACTGGCGCGACGCTCGTTAATAACGAGATATCGACCGCAGGGACTCCAAACAACTTGCACGATTCCTTGCCCAGAGGCTATCCCAGCTGGTCCGGGAAGATCAGGCTGCGAGATTTGCCAGTTTGCGACCGCGCCGTCTGCGCGATGCAGATCGTATAATCCCATCCAGCGGGTTCGCGTGCCTGCAGCGACGAGACTACCCCCCTGAGAGTCAGTTGGAGATACAGCCAGGGCGGACACAGTGCCCTTGATGCCGACGCCGTGGCCCTTGGCGATGTGTCGCTTAGAAGGGATAGTAGGCACCGTCAGGACAGGCCCATCGGAGCCATGCCGCGATACGTCAAAGTAGTCGAGGCGGTTTGGGGAGCCGCAGATAAAGTGCGTGCCGGGGGAGGGCCATATCAGAGACGCGGGCGTGATGTACTGCTCCGTCTCGTGCCGGATGAGCTTGTACTGCGCAAGGGGTCCGCTGGAGTTGAGATCGGGGGGAAAGGCATGGTATAGATGCAGAGGGTGGTCTCGGGAGCCGACGAGGAAGGTTTGCGAGGTAGATTCGCCGAGGGAGAAAAATGGTGCAGGGGCTAATGTCTGTGATGGCTCGGGGAGCTTCGTGGTGGCTTGAGGGTGGAGAGTCCGGCCGGCGGGGTTAGGATGCAGGAGATCGGCTGGGAGGACGAAGGATGAGATGGTATAGTCTGAGGAGCTTGTCAGGATGGTGGTGCCGTCGGCGGTCCACTGTGCTGAGGAGTAGAAGATGGGGATGGTTGTGGTGTTTGCTGGGCGGACTGGATGTTTGATGGCGTGATGGGCGAGGAGGTTTATCTCGGGGCGGGCCTCATCCTGCTTGACATGTTTGTCCTGGTCGTCCTGTGTGCCCTCTATACCCTCTATGCCCTCTCGTGCCTCTTGGTCCTCTTGGTCTCCCAAGTCTTCATACCAATTGGAGATACAGGTCCCATCTAAGCTGTCTGTTAGACGAGCTGTTTGTGCAGAATTTGGCGTGAACATCGCCGCACTCGTCGGTGCGTTAGCCATTGTGCCCCAGGCTCCAGGCAGGTCAGTGTTCAAACTGGACAGGTACAGTAAGGTACTTCGTACCTACCTACCTAGAGGTAGAGGTATGTATGTATGTATTCCGTCCGTTTGCTGCCTCAGGTACCTATGTACATACATATGTACATAACTCGTACGGAGTACATACTCCGTACTCACGGCAGGTTTGTCTAATTTTGGCCTTGGCGTCGTCAGCCAAGGGGAACGTGGGGCCATGCGTGGCTCCTTCCGTCACAGCTGCCGGGGGTGGAGATGGGACTCGGAGATGGAGGATTGCGGCTTGACGTCCGTCCTCGAGCTCAACCACCGACTTCACCCCTCTTCGCCGTCCCGCCTTCTGCGTAACGCGCTTCAAACACCACTCCTCGCCATCGCCGTGAACCTCCTCCAAACACGCAATATACTGGGCCCCGTCTTTGAAGCAGACTCTTCTGCTACCGATCGCGCTGGACGACTATGCTCTCGCGCCTCGCCTAGCTCCATCACGGCCTGTCCCTTCCGCACAAGCCAGTTCCCTCCGTGGAATCGACGCTCTCACTCTCTTGTATTTTGTGCGCCCAAGTCCTCGTTACTGCAGCCCCGACGATAGCCGTTGCGGCCCGTTCTGCGTCTCGAGGACTCTATAACGACTTCTCTCCATCGCCACATCTCGTCGTGTCGCGACCATTCCAGATACCATAGACTACGCTGCTCGTCATCTCCCCAATCATAGTACCCCTCTTGACGAGTATATTCGGATATACTTCACAAAATGGAAATCTCTTCAGTCCTTCACCATGCTGAATGCGACTCGCTCAGGACCCCTCGCTACTTGGAATTGGTCATCTCCATGTACGCAATTCATCAGCTCTCTGCTCGTAGCCATTCCTTCGCCCTCAACACAATTTTGCTGACATTGAATTGCGCGTAGCTTGATCTTGGTCGGAATGTTGATCTCGTATCTGCCGCAACATTATCGCATTATCTCGCGGGGGACGGCACAGGGCATCTCGCCCTATTTCGTGCTTCTGGGCACGACGTCTGCTACTTCTGGGTTCGCCAATATCTTGACAGTAGCCCAATCGCGGGAGGCGATGCAATGCTGTCAAGAGCTGGACCATTTTCAGTGCGCTGCAGGATTGCTAGGAGTCGCACAGCTTGGAATGCAATGGGCTTGCTTTGCCTTGATGTAAGTGTTCCACGGAATTCTGCCCCGTCGTCGTATTATTGGCTTTTGTTCGTCAGCTTGTTTTTCTTGCTCTTTGCATCCTGTTACGAAAGAAAAAAGTCTTTACTCAAAATTTTGTCGCTTACTAACGGTTCGAACAGACTTGTTCTTTTTCTCATCTTCTTCAGGTATAGAGACGCCAATGTACCTTTTGACGAACTGGGCGGAGAATCGCCAAAATGGCAAACGGCCGTTGGCGTAGGGCTTGTGTGCGTTATCCACGGACTGGTCGTGGTCATCCTCACGGGCGTCTTTACCATTGCTCTGCCTGACCATCTCACCGCGTGGGCCAACTTGCTGGGCATCATGGCAGCGGCGCTGGCCGCTGTGCAATATTTCCCACAAATATGGACGACGTACCGCTTAAAGCATGTTGGAAGCCTCAGCATTCCCATGATGTGTATGCAGACTCCTGGCGGGTTTCTGATTGCTGCTAGCCTCTACGCCCGGCTTGGTCCCGAAGGATGGAGCACGTGGGCCATATACCTCCTGACAGCCCTGATGCAGGGCTGTGTGCTCTTCCTGGGTGTCTACTACGAGGTCCAAGCGAGGCGGGAAGAAGGAAGCTTCTCGAGTCGAGGCATCAATGGGTTCCACGGTTCGTCGCACGACGCCGCGGCGCCACAACGCCCGTCAGTGCCAAGAACTTACTCGGAGGGCTGGGAACGCGGATTGCCAGGTCCCTTCACCGGCCACCCGGAACGATATGCTGAGACGGAGGAGGATTTGGAGGATATTCGAGAGCGAGAGGAGAGAGCGATTGCGCGGGAAAACCAACCATTGCTGCGCCCGGGAGGCATAGGCAATCCGAGAAAGACCTATCAATCTACTGAAAGTGGATGATGTTTGAATGGATGCGAATCTTCTTTGTCAAGGCATTTCAATGGAATTCTACTTTTGCACAAGCAACATACGGCCTTTGCTATCACGGGTCTTGTGAAACGTGCTCTCGGTTCGTCGTTTTTGAGGAATCACCCTTGCGCTCTCGTCCTCTACGTACCTCCGTCTGTCTCTGTCTACCTCTCCCGCCCGCTTTCTACTGTTCTCTACACCCCCCTGTCCCTCTCCCTTCTCTCTTTCTCTTTCCCCCGGTCTTTGCCTCTCTCTAGGTACCTCACTTTACCTCTCCACTTCCCTCTTCTTCCTTGTCTCTGTTCTCCCTCCGTTTGCTTTCTATGCGTACTACCTCTCTCTGAAAGTCTGGATGGGCCCCACGGACTGAGAGTCAACTGAATAGATTCACAGGCTACAAAGGAGCGAAGAACCAATTAGATGATGAAGTAGCTCCACTTACTCCGTGTCCCAGACTCCCAGCGTCTTCGCGGCAAAAACGGAATCACTCCGTCTCGTCGGCAGTGGAGCAAAGGAAAACGCTGAGAGCCCTGGGCCCCTGGTTGGCGTCGTTTGAGGTTGCTCCGCAAAGCTGCCAACTTTTTGGATGCCATCGAGGCAAAACAGCTTGGAACGGCGGTCGCAGCGTCGCATAGCAGCATTGCAGAGAAGCAAGACAGAGAAAGCCCCCGCCTCGAGGCGGCCAATGGCCCATCTGTGACACCCATCCACGGCAAGTTGCAACACGATGTCATCCATACCACGATGAAAGCACCTGTTTGTGGCAGGAGACGTGAGTTACACGGCGGTGCCGAATCTGACCTATGAAGCGCGCATTTATAAAGCTGTGCAGTAGTGCCTTATTCGAGCCGTAAAGTCGAAAAGTCATGGGGAAGTCATGGGGAAGTCATGGGTGACGGCATTGTCGCGTTGCACACGCCTCGATAAAGGACTGAAGCGCTGAAAGATTCGAGTATATAAACGCCCCTCCTCCCCTCCAAGCTTTCAAGAATTCCAAAAGAGACACACATCGAGTAGCACATCCAAAAAGTACAGTTCTGATAGCACCCACCTAGGTTGTTGAGTGTATCCCAAGCACCCATCATCCCAATCGCTATCACTGTATCCCCAGTCTCCCTTCTTTATCACGCTACTACGCGTTCTTAACTTCTTCCCGCTCTGTACATCGCCCTGATTTGCCCTCATCACGATGTACAGCGCGTTTCTTCTCTCTGAGGGGCAGTCGAATGCCCCTCAGTTTACCCATGCACAAATAAACACCCCAAACTCCCAGCACTCCCAGCAGTGGCCTTCGCCGTCAAAACGAGAGCCTCACGACGCCATGGACATCGATTCCTGGACCGTTTCAGCGCTCCAGAGACTCAGAATATCGCCGCTTGCATGCGGCACAAGCACGCAATCGGCGATTTCCATGGACGTCGATATGCCATGCCAGAACCATGCTGGCATAGAGCGGGAGCAAGGTGGTGTTGGTGTTGGCGTTGCCACGTCTAGCCATTTGATCTGGCGCGAGGCATCGCTACGAAGTGCTCAGAACAGTCAGTATCAACGACTTGATAATGGTATGATGCCCCTTCGAAGTTTCTCGTGGTTGCATCGCCTACTTTGTTTTGAGTGCAAAAAGACAAGACATCACTGACCTTTTTACTCTAGACGCTTTATCTGCCTCAAGCACCCAACCGGCCATAATAGACAGGCCCGCAGGCACTCTAGTGGCCGAGCAGCAGGACCCAGGCATCTTTGACTGGAAATCTTGCCCCACGCACCAGTTCCGACCCGTGCCAGACTCGCTTGATCCATTTTGGAATCACGATCAAAGCCAAGACGTCTCAGAAAGGGCGTCGACGCTGAAGCACAAGAGTCGGCGTGCGGGCGAAATTCCGCGCCATCTAAAAGAGATGGTGAAGCACGAACCTTACGTGCTAGTCTGGGTGCGCGGCATTGAGGTGCGTATCCGTCAGTACCTGTGGCAGCTACAGTCCAGGTACCAGCAACGACGGCACCCGCAGCGCACACCAATGTCTGACATGGATTCGGATGACGAGTCTCTCGCATTTGCCGGCAGAAACGAACCCCGACGGGTCCTGCACCAGAGGATAGCTGCGCAGGACCGGGTACGGGGTTCCCGTGTCGCCCGGAGGCAAATGCGGCGGCAAGTAGTGCGGCAGGCGCCGCGCGAGCGGATGCAACCGGGACTAGTTTTCGAGTCCTATGGCGAGGCGAGCGCTGCGATCAAGTATATTCCCCCTCCTCCTTCTTCTTCGTTCCCTTGGTCTTCGTTCCCTCGGAATACATTTGGATAAAACTCTGACTGTAAATTTAGGCGTTGGCTCACTCTGGCCATTTGTGACTATTACGGGCTCGCGTCCCGTGCAGTCACGCTGACCTCGACACCCACACGCGTCTACGTCGGTCTCAGGCACCCGGAGATCACCACGGGGTCCAGCCTGCTGTCTGAATTCCCGCGACCGCTGTGGAATTTGTGTTAGGAGGTTAGCAAGCTAACAAAATGGTGTTAGAAGATGAGATTGACGCCGTATCACTGGCAATGGAATGGCGTAAGATGTCGGATGGGCGCTATTTCACTCGATCAGTCCTTTTCACCCCCCCCTATCATGGAACCGGATTCAAATTGTTCAGTCTGCACCTGCTCAATCTGAATCCAGACCCGTGAAAGGGGGAGGGGGGTCCAGTTTGGCGTGCTGCCTCGGTCCGCGTTATATTTCACTAACAATTAGGTCATCCGGTCTTGCGTGCGAAAAGGTTGCTCGGGGAAGGAAGGGAGGCATAGGAATAGGAGGAAGGGAAATTTCATGTGTCAAACCGTGTTATTCTGTTTTTTATTTGCGGGATCTCTTGTTGTCGTGTGCGTAACTACTTCGTGTAGGTAGCGAGCAAGCCCGCGGTTGTGTGGCTCGATTCATAAACAGAATGGAAAAGAACTCCACGAGACTACCTACTATTCGTGGTTTTTATACCCATTTTCATGTCCTTCCTGTGCCAATTAGGTACGAGCTTGATGGGCATCCAATGTTCTGCACTCAGAGAATAAGGGGGCGGCGGAACATTGGTATTCGCGTGTCACGAATGTGATGCTGTGGAGTGGCGCGTAAGCATGGGGCGGGCGACGACAACGTAATCGGACACGAGCAAATGCTACGCCACTCATCAGACAAGCTTTCCCTCGGTCTCATAGAGTCATAGCCTATAGGTAGGTACTCGAGGATCACAAGCGCTTGCCATCCTGACCAGTCATATTCGGGGCGGTTCACACCGTACTGTTCCATTCTGACAAACAAGTGAAACTGTGCCCAAAATCCAAATACCGTCCACCTACCTTCCTTTCCCGTACGCCAAATCCCACACTGTCTGGTGCCGCCCTGTTATGTACAGTCATAGGTACATGGTGAGATCAAAGCCATTACCATGGTCGCGCTACCATTGAAGGGAAAAGGCCCATCGAAATCAGACAAGAAGACAAAATGTTTGCTGAGTATCTGGGATGCACACGCTGTTGACAGTTGTCTCTTGAGACGAGAACAAGATGAGACAAGAGAGGGGTGATCGGGTTGTGATTGTGTGACGCTCAAATACCTAGCACGCTGGAAACCTTTGCTTCAATACGTCGTACGTACGGAGTAGACAAAGATGATGTAGGAGACCGTGAAGGCGCTTCCTCTTGACTTTTGCATCATCTACGGGGTAGACTCCGAAAGACTGCGTTAGCCAATGTCTTCCTCTCAGTGTGCTCCATGTATATACGGAGCGACAACTCCGTCGACATATATCATGTAGCTCGCTTGGCTCTTTATCTAATAAGAGGAAGTTTGGCAGGTAGATGGGTAAATCAGTGCGAAGCTCTTTTGAGATAGATTTCTCGCTTATTAGCTCCATCGTCTGCCGAAGAAATCATGTTTCCATATGTACCTGTTTCGCCGCTTCGTGCAACGGTTGTTCAAGCTCCTTCCACTCCAGTGGAGTGTACCTATAGAGCCTAGAGGATCTGATGCTCTGCCCCCTTATCCATCTGAGGGTCGTCGCTGGCCAATCATCTTCGAGATCAAACTTTGCCACCCTCAGGTGTACTCCGTACACAATTCCCTAGGTACCTAACGTACGGAGTATGTACCTAATCTCAAAACTCTCAAAACCGTCTTCAAAACGGTAACTCGGTTCAGTGGCGCGAAACGCACCAGCCACTGACTATGTAAACAATGTGAACACAGACACGGCGCACGAAAATTTTGCAACGCGTCATCTTCTTCTCCTCCCTCTCACGCTGTTCCCAAAATTCACATGCCGACGATCCTCTCACCACTCCCCTACACAACTACATAGTCCGAACGAATTGGTCCGTCCTTCCCACTATGTCAGTTTTAGATGACATGCGATCGCACTTTGATGCAGTATCTGAGGACGGCACCGTATCTGAGGTATTTGAGGACGGCACTGAGGCTGTCGAGGAGATTGAATATGTCGACGTAAGTGTTTAAATGGGAGAATTGAGCTGGTAGTTGATTAACGAGTTATAGGACGAGGAGTTCAGCCACGAGACTTTGGATCTTCACCTCCTCTCCGCCCGCGATGAGCGTTACCAGGCTGGCATGCTGCCATTAGCCATTGGTGCTGAAACGGTGCATTATGCATCTGCCATTCCGTCTTATCCGATCTCCCCTGACAAAGGACATGCATATATCATTGACACTACGCAAATAGATGAGTCAGATGTAAAGGAGCCTTGGAACGCTGTAAGTAAGGTTTCTGTGCTCAGGCATCAACACGCCAACATACCTAGATACAATACTGTAGAAAAACGAGGCGGGAACGCAGATATCACATCGTCGGCATTTTTGTCGGATGAGCCTGTGAAACTGTTTCATTATGAGTGCACTGGCGTCAAGCAATGCGACCATCTAGACAGTGCACTACAGACTGAGGACTCCCCATTATGAAGCAAATGACCATCCTTATTGGACGGACCGGGAGCGCAATTTAGCAATATATCGGGAGCCCAATAACCTGAAGGCAGCCGCAGTCGCGTAAGTATATTGTTCGCGCCATCTATATTATCTTGCTAATCAATTTAGATGGATTTGGCCACGCATTGCGCCTTATTTGAAAGAAGAGTCATGCAGCGGAACCAACCCAACCATCCGCAGCTTGCTCCCTGAAAGCCTGTACTAAAACGTAATCTGGCCCTGGTAAGTACATATGATGATACCACTTGCGTGGTCAAATCCATTTAAATTGGTTAGTAAGATAATGTTGATGACGCGAACAATATACTCACGCAACTGCAGCTGCCTCCAGGTTATTAGGCTCCCGATATATTGCTAAAATGCGTTCCCGGTCCGTCCAATAAGGATGGTCATTGGCTTCATAATGGGGAGTCTGTAGTGCACTGTCTAGATGCTCGCATTGCTTGGTGCCAGTGCACTCATAATGAAACAGTTTCACAGGAGTTTAACAGGCTCATACTTACAGCGTTCCAAGGCTCCTTCACATCTGCCTCATCTATTTGCGTAGTGTCAATGACATATGCATATCCTTTGTCAGAGGAGATCGGATAAGGTGGAATGGCAGATGCATAGTGCATCGTTCCAGCACAAATTGTATCATGCAATTGTTGGCGACAGCGGTGTGGCTGTCGCACAAATTAAATCTTGCCGTTTTGGCGACGGTGGACGTTTTCGACGTTTCCAGCCTGCGTATGCTACTGTCCGAGCGTCGCCGCCTGAGGGTGGCAAAGCTGGTCTCGAAGATGATTGGCCAGCGAGACCCTCAGATGGATACAGAGGCAGAGCATCAGATCCTCTTCACGCTCAGTTTGAGGGGAACGGCAGGGCAGTGTGATTAGCGAGGTGTCTTGAAGCTCTTCCGAGAATGTCGTCATTGACTCAAATGTTTGCCCGACTTTCCATACGAAACGTCTAGGTATATAATATCT
The DNA here is from genome assembly GCA_018360345.1 of Claviceps sp. LM84 group G4. Lineage (NCBI taxonomy): Eukaryota > Fungi > Ascomycota > Sordariomycetes > Hypocreales > Clavicipitaceae > Claviceps > Claviceps sp. LM84 group G4. The sequence goes on along the minus strand of SRQH01000005.1, from coordinate 57,586 downwards.
ATCTGTTGTCGAATGAATTCTCCATATGATATTAAGTTGTTCATTTTGGCTAGTTATTGCGTGTTCTTCTTTTCTTTTCGATCGGTTTGCGAGTCCAATAGTATTCAGACTTACTACCAGAACTTCGTCACTACCAGGAATCATGCCGTCACACAAGATTCTTGTAGCGCTTCTAGCAGTTGTGGCCGGAGGGTTGGCCGTGGAAAATGTTAGTTCATTCACACATCACATACTGTTTGCTTTGCAAGCATGACAGGAAAGAGACTCATGTGAATGGTTATAGGCCGTTGTGTTTTCTGAGATATCGTGCGTGGGTCGACAGCAGGATGTCGAGCCGAATGGCAGTTGTACGCTGCTCAAGCCCGGCTTGTAAGATGCTGTCTCTCTCTCCACTGTGTGGCTTCGACCTGTTTCTGACGTGAAACTTCACAGAAGAGCTAGAGCTCAGGGCGCCATCGTTCCAACGGATGTTGTCTGCGACTTCTACAGGTAGGTCATGCTGATGTGTTGCTTGCTTCCCTACCATCACCCCTCTGACCTTGTCTACAGCGATGAGTCTTGCTCGGCGCCGCTGTGGATCGGAATGGAGGAGCCAGGTTCCTGCAACTTTGCAGAATTGGAGATTCAGAACCAAGCCGTCAGCATTCTTTGCTACGACGACAGCCGGCTCGGCGAAATGTAGACGGGCGTACACACGCGATGTAGCCTATCTCGTGGCCTTGGCCGTTTCGTTTATGATCATGCTGCCGGATAGGTGCTTTCTTTTGCGATCGCAACCAAATCGAGAGTCCAAACGTCGCTTAGTCGTGCCACTGCTTGGTTCCGGAACCTGCGAATTCAGAATAGCCAGTACAGAAGCGCACTGCGTAACGTGTCTTTCAATCCCCAGCTTTCTTCCGTACTCTATCCTTTCGGGCGGAACCATGGTCAGGAACGCTGTGATACCAGATGTGCCGAATTCTTCGAATAAGCTATGTGATAAAACTTGCGCCGCTCGCACGTTCAATCCTGTCTGTCTAAATAACAGCTCCCACGTAGTGTTTCCGATCGTAGTCGTTTTGTCCAATTCCATCAGTCGTGGAGCCAAGGGTATCATCAGGGACAAGATCCATCTTCCGAGTGTGTTGTCTCCGCCAGACACGAGATGCACAGTAATGCTTGCTTCCATTGATGAGGCAAAGCACACAAATTCTCTATAGATTTCAATGTCTTTGGCTGATAGATCACTCATGACATCTTTCGGCTGGGATGACTCGAATACCAAGATGGTGAGTTTTCGATACTTTCGACTCAGATTGGAGACTCTTTGGCGGATGGCCGTCTGCACCGTTGAACCTGGCAACGGCTTTTGCCGTATCTGCAAAAGAGTGGTCACGATGATACCATCTTCAACAGTCAGGGGAATGTCGACTTCAGAAGCTTGAAATGTAGTGCTCTGCATTATCACAGAGCCATCATCAAGTCGCTTGTTTCCAATGTACATGTGACTACAAAAGTCTCGGTCTATTAGATGATCGACCGGCCAAAATTCTTCGAGGTGACGAATTACTGAAGGCCCGAGTTGCACTGAAACTAGACATCGTCCTGTTTGGCTGGGGCTTGAAATATTGGGTGTCATTGCCGGCACAACCTTTTCGGGATGTTTATCCCCAGTACTAGATACAAAGTTACCGTTCACTTTGTCTATTTTCGTCCGTGAAAGTGAAGACGTGATCGGTTTCGCAGAAGAGGAGCTAGGATGTGTCGCGCGTGGTCTGGCACCCGTCATCGCCATAAACTGGGACAGCAAGTGACCTGATCCAAAGTGAATCCTTGCCGGGTCTAGTCGCGGTGGATGCTTGTCATGCTTCTTTTGGACATCATCAGACTGATGGCCTCGTTCTGATGGCGAAATACACTCTCTTAGGAGAGTCCTTCCTGCGTCCATGTCCTCTCCGGGACAGTGATGCATAGGGCACTGAGGAGTCGTGGAAGATCGAGTGTCAATCTGTGGTGTGGTTTCGTCTTCGTGAGTCTTTCGTAATGGGGTTAGCTCGTCTGTGTCGTCATTTTTAGGTTTCGCACACTCGTCATCACTCCAATCATCACAAAAGCTTTGACCACAACTCTCTGATGCATGGCATATCATCTGAGTGTCACTACAGCTGTCTGAACACGATGATGGTAGAGTCATGACCTGTGGAAGTTCGGACGAGCATGCCAAAAGGACTCGGCTATGACACGTATCTTGGGCAGGTTGCGCGGATGGCGTCGCCGTCTCCATTTCTTCCTCCCGGCAGCAGACTGTCGATGTGGGTGATTCAATCTGCTGCATGTGTGAGTTGCTGTCGGTTTCTGAGGGCAGGTCTGGATGATCCATGGCCGAAATGACTGGTCCTGGATCAGGGCTCTCGTTACGGTCGATATCGTGTGGCGCTGTCTCGATTGGGACCAGAAACAGGTCCTCGTGTAACTAAAAGATGAGTCTAATGCCATGAACTGGATATATCCTACGTTGACTTACACGTTTGAATGGTTCTATAAAAATATCTCGAAGCCGTTTGCTCACCATGCCGGCTTCTGACACCATTGTAGCTAGCTTTTCGTCCGCGGGACCGCGTGAACACTTGAGACGTCCCAGCTCGTGCAGTAGCAAGAGCTCCAACCTTTGGGCGGCCGGAGGAAATCTTAGGCCCTCGTCTTTTCTGTCATCGAGACTAAACATCGGTAGCCACGCTCGGACGAGGTCAGGATCTCTCTAAGATCGCATCTGCTCCCGGTATTTCGCCACGTCAAGATCAATGTCGAATCCCTCCATCAATTCTGTTGGAACAGCCAGAGAGTCGTACACGTCGTTCCATCTCGGTAGTAGTTTTGAGTAGCCGTCAACAGCCTTGCATTGTTGCATCAGCTTTTTCAGAATTGAGCCAGGCTGGGCCTCATCTCTTTCCCAGTCACAGTTGGAGCTGTCCAACGAGTAGGTGTGGGCATCGCATTCTTCTTCCAACAAGTCGTTTCGAGGGGAAAATGCAGTGCCCTTTAACGCCTCCAGATGGCTTTCTGGGTGAAAGGGATGGCCTTGGTGGTCTGCGAAACACCCTTCGTGCCGGGCATAGCTGCACGCTGTTGAGTGTTCTGTCATCGTCTGTAGGCTGCGATGTATCATGGACAGAGACGACCAAGATCGCGCCGCTCACTTTCATAGAGCAGCATTTCCCTCTTTTTCGTTGATTTCGAAAGTTATAAAATATGCCACACAGGTATGTAGTTCATTGGCTATTCAATCAAGAGGCACGTCGAGGTGAATATTTGCAGCTGCCTGAGAATTATTGTCGAGGAAGGAGGGACGCTATATTTCTACGTTAACAGGTACATAGGTACCTAATGTACCTAGGTACCTACTTGCCATGTGTTCTACTCCGTACTTCATTGGCTGTAGCCTGTCCCCACGTCGGGTAGCCCCACCTTCTTGCAGCTTCCTTTGATGGAGACGGGACTTGTTTGAAATTCGACACGCTGATGACGGCAGCGAATGGTCAAGCTCTCTTAATAGAGTGATCGATCGCACCCTAGCTCCCCTCATGAGAAATTGTTCAAGCATTCCTCCAACTTTTCCTGGGTCACCGGCCTCAACATGTCATTTATCGCACCGGTGCATCTTCCAACTAGTATCCGGCATGCTTTGCGCATTAGATTTCTATCCCCAGACGTAGAGGACTTGGTGGTTGCGTGAGTACCTCTTTGAACTGCCGCGGCTGTCGTGCATTTCGAACTCCCACCACTGACCTCTGCATCGCCAAACATTAGCAAGGCAAATCGATTAGAAATATGGCGCCTCACAGAAGAGGGGATGACGTGTCTCCATACCAAGCTTATCTATGGAACAATTTCCATGCTTCAGCGCCTACAGCCCAAAGATTCAGCTCTCGACTTACTCTTCATTGGCACTGACCGTCTGCAATATTTCAATGTCGCCTGGAACCCCAATACCAACCAATTAGACACGGTGGAGCAACCTATCGAAGATATCGCCGAGCAATATATGCGACACTCTCAGAGCCAAAATAAGTGCCTGGTTGATCCGACAGGCAAGTTCATGGCCATGCATTTATGGGAAGGTGTCCTCAACGTATTTCGGCTACCTGTTCGGAAAGGCATCACCACAAAGTTGATAGCGTTGGACCAAGTGCGCTTGACTGAGCTATGGATGAAAGCGAGCACCTTTCTACACAGCAGGACTGGCCATCCTCGAATTGCCTTTCTGTACAAGACCCAACTGGAAGAGGAGGAGGCTCGAGTTGCAGTGTATAGGCTCACCACGGACGATAGAGGCGGAGACGTGGCTAAATTTGACCCGCACAAAGAGAGGGAGCTTGACCAGATCATTGCTGATCCATATGCTTCTATACTCATCCCGGTTCCGGTTAATGAAGAGAAGCGATACCACGTTCGTAATACCGAAGGCGCAAAGGCACACCTGGGCGGCCTGCTTGTTGTTGGAGAGACCCTTTTGACATATTTCGACAGCCTTACTTATTCGAGTGTCTCATCTACCCTCCAAGATACCAGGATATACGTCGCATGGGCAGAGTACGACGGCACCCACTACTTCCTCGCCGACGATTACGGCCGACTGGACCTCCTCACGATTGAAACGACGGTAGAAGCGACAGGAGAAATAGTCACCGGCATGACCGTTTCACCTCTCAAGTTTCGCGATTCGGCACAGCTGACATCACGCGCTTCATCACTGGTGTACATGGGCAACGGCAGGCTGTTTCTGGCATCTCATCACGGAGACTCACAGTTGCTCCATATCGATATTTCCACACATAGCATGTCGCTGGTGAAAAGCTTGTCCAACAACGCACCGATCCTAGACTTTGCCATCATGGACATGGGTAACAGGGACGGCGATTCTCAGAGCGGAAATGCCTTTTCTTCAGGACAAACCAGGATAGTGGCCGGTTGTGGTGCTTATCATAGTGGTAGCCTACGGAGTATCCGCAGCGGCGTAGGACTCGAAGATGAAGGAATACTCGATGGCATACAAGACACCAATGGCCTGTTCACATTGAGATCCCATGGCGCAAGCCATACAGATACATTAATCGTGTCTTCGGTAGGAGACACTCGTGTTTTCAGGTTTGACGTTCATGGCGGCATTGAAGAAGTGTACGAGTTCCAAGGCATGGCATTTGGCATGGATACCTTGCTGGCTGCTGACATAACTGGTGGCTTCTTACTTCAAATCACGCCACAATGTGTCGTTATGCTGGACGCAGCAAGTGGAACGACAGTGGAAACCTGGAATTGCCCTGACGGCAAAGTCATCACCGCAGCCTCTGCGAATTCAAATTGGGTTCTGCTGTCCATAGATGGATCAATGCTCGTGTCATTAAATATCCAAAATCACCTGGCAGCAACATGTCGTGAGGCACCAAATGACTTAGTAACGGACCAGGCAGATCAAATTTCTTGTCTCCACGCGGCCAGAGATTGCCCAGAAGTAGGCATCATCGGTTGGTGGACGTCAGGTACTATTTCACTTGTGGAGCTGGCAACATTGCGACCGCTACACGGCGAAATACTTAGGAGCACCGAAGATAGTGCGTCTGTGCCTCGAGACATTGCTCTTGTTCAACTGCATCCATCTGGAGTCTCGGGACCGACTCTTTTTGTGGCTCTTGAGGATGGGAATCTAGTTACGTTCAATGTGTCATCAGAGGGATACAGTCTATCTGCGCGCAAGAACGTCACTCTCGGAAGTAGTCCTGCTCGATTGCACATACTGCCTCAGAAGGACGGCACCAGCAACGTCTTCGTCACAACGGAGCATGCCAGTCTGATATACAGTGCCGAAGGCAGGATTGTTTATTCAGCGACTACTGCAGAGGACGCAACACATGTTGCACCATTTGACTCCCAGGCCTACCCGGATTCTATTGTCCTTTCAACGGATAATCACGTTCGACTGTGCCACGTTGATAAAGAAAGATTGACTCATGTCAAATCACTAACAATGGGAGAGACAGTCCGACGGGTTGCGTACTCTCCAAGTCTCAAAGCCTTCGGGCTCGGCTGCATCAAGAAGCACCTCATTGGTAACACAGAGTTGATAACGAGCTCATTTAGGCTTGTTGATGAAGTATCTTTTCAAGAGTTGGGGGCGCCACTTGATATCGAAGGATATCCGGAGTTGGAGTTGGTTGAAGCAGTGATCCGCGCAGAACTTCCTGACAGCATGGGCAATTGGGCTGAACGTTTTATAGTCGGAACCAGCTTCCTCATTGATGAAGAGACGGCGGATGAGAGCGACACACGCGGCCGCATACTTGTACTCGGTGTTGACAAGGACCGGCAAGTTTATGAAATTTTTGCTCATGAAATCAAAGGCTCATGCCGATGCCTCGCAGTTATGGGTGAGCACATTGTGGCAGGTCTGTCGAAAACTATCGTGGTATATAACTATCTGGAAGAGACGACGGCATCTGGTTCCTTGCAGAAGGTAGCCGCTTATCGTCCAGGGTCTATCCCGGTGGACTTGGATATTTCCGGCAATACGATTGGGGTCATCGATTTGATGCAATCTTTGTCTTTGCTGGAATTCTTCCCATCGAAAGACGGATCAAAAGCTCGATTAGAGGAGAAGGCGAGACATTTTCAACAAGGGTGGGCAACATCAGTCTGCCATTTGGACGGGGAAAGATGGCTGGAGGCGGATGGACAAGGAAACATCATCGTCCTGGAGCGTAACGAGGATGCGCCTACGGAATACGACCGCAGGAAGCTGTCCGTCGTCAGTGCAATGAACATTGGAGAGCAGATCAATCGCATGAGAAAGCTGCATGTCCCGTCCAGTGAAAATGCTGTAGTATCACCGAAGGCGTTCCTCGGATCGGTAAGTCAGAAGCCAGAGTTCAACCACTCGATACACAGCTGACGAAATTTTGGCAGGTCGAGGGCACACTATACTTGTACGGAGAAGTGGCCCCCCAGTATCAAGATGTCCTTCTTGATTTGCAAACGCGACTACAAGGCTATATCCACGCTCCTGGCAACATTCGCTTTGAACTATGGCGCGCCTACAGGAGTGAGAGTCAAGATGCCGAAGGTCCACTTCGATTTATCGACGGCGAGATGATTGAAAGATTTCTAGACATGGATGAGGGGAAACAGGAGCTTGTATGTGAAGGACTTGGCCCAAGTGTGGAGGATATACGCAACATGGTTGAGGAGTTGAGAAGGATGCACTAAAGCAGGGATGGATCATGTACATACGCTGCAGTTGCAGTGGGCGTTGGCGTTTATGTATGGTAGAGGTATCTACCGTCTTACTCTGTAGACATGTATGTATCATGTATGAAATGCACCTATGATGTGTTGAGAGAACTTTCGAAGCGATCACCTCAAAGTGCACTTTGCGTGCCCAGGGCTGAGTGAGAGGACAGAGGACTTGAGCCTGTTTTGCTTTCATCGCCGATTCGCCACACCGTCGAAGGTCCGCGTGGAGTCTTTGCATGTACCTCCCCCGGGCCCCGGGTCCCCGACACAGTCTGCCCAATCAGCAGCCGCCAATTTCCGAGCTGGCAACTCTGGTTGGCAGCCTCAGGCAGCCCTTTACGTCCAAATCTTTCGGCAACTACGCATCGTCACAGCCGAATCGAAATTCCAAAGGAGCAAAAAGACCTCACACGTCTTCTCGCAGTAACCGCCTCCTGTCAACTCTTGTCGCCACGTCCACCACCCGAGCACCGCTTGTCACGATGGCGTCTCTCACCTCCGCATCCCGGTTAGGCCTGCGCTCGGCGGCCAAGTCTGTCGCCCCTGCGGTGCGCGCCATCAGCAGCACCGCCGTGCGATCGGGCAGCGCCGCATCATCATCCTACCAGAGCCCCTTCAAGATGGGATCCGACAAGGGCAGCTCGGTCCCCGATTTCTCAAAGTACATGAACAAGAAGGGCGAGGGAAAGAACAAGCTCTTCCATTACTTCATGGTGGGAACCATGGGTGCCTTGTCTGCCGCTGGAGCCAAGAGCGCTGTGCATGGTATGTTGTTGGGGGAGGTGGCGGGCTTTGTTCCTGGGCCATTGGCGGCGGCGGAACCCAAGACAGGCCTGAGAAATCGATGCGCCACATGAATTATGATCAATTGGATAATGCTGATGCTCCCTCTTTTTTTTATTCATTGTTTAGAATTCCTCGTCAACTTGTCGGCTTCTGCTGATGTTTTGGCCATGGCCAAGGTTGAGGTTGACCTGAAAGCCATTCCCGAGGGCAAAAACGTGAGTGGAAGCCCCCCTCTACTCTTCTACAACGAAGGACCATCATATCGAAGTGCGTGTCTTTTTATTTGGCACTGCTGACACCGATTCCAGGTCATCATCAAGTGGCGTGGCAAGCCCGTTTTCATTCGACACCGAACCCAGGACGAGATCGACTCTGCCAACAAGGTTAATGTCTCCAGTCTGCGAGATCCCCAGTCTGATGACGACCGTGTCAAGAAGCCCGAGTGGCTTGTCATGTTGGGTAAGGCCATTGTCTCCATCCCCAATCTTTCTACACATGGGCACTCTTTCAGAGGTCTCGAGGCGTCCTCTATGTGTGATTTACTAAAACATGGCTTCCCTAGGTGTTTGCACCCATCTCGGCTGTGTCCCCATCGGCGAGGCTGGCGATTTCGGCGGCTGGTTCTGCCCCTGCCACGGTTCCCACTACGACATCTCTGGCCGAATAAGAAAGGGTCCCGCTCCCCTTAACCTCGAAATCCCCGAATACGACTTCTCCGATGATGGCAAGCTGGTCGTTGGTTAAATGAAAGAATTAGGGGGTGTATGAGTAAAGGCTGGGCCCCTCGTGTGTTGGACATATAGAAGATGCTGCTTTTTCTCCTTACTCTTTTTTCGGGCGGTTGAATGCATGCAGTAAGGAAGACACTTGAACATAAAGAGCGGGGAGAAGGGGGGACGGAGAGGCGGGCGGAACGGAAGAAAGGACGGATAGGACCGATCGTGGGTACGAAACCCAGTTGTCACGTTCTTTTGTTGGCGCCACCTCGTGGCTTTTAGACGTGAGCCAGGGACTTTGTATAAAATACATACAACGTACTATGAATTCATTTTCTTTGTTTCAGCAGATTCTCAATAGGTCTGTCGTATAGTTCGCGTGCGACGACATCTTCGCATCTCAAGACCACGTACGGTTCTTCCCTGCATGGAGGGCTAACACAAGTCGATGGCGACCGGAAGTGCGGTCCGGTCAATAGGGATGACCAGAAACAAGGAGGTCTTATTTCAGACTACCTAAACGTGAGAAGTCAGGCCTCGGACTCACAAAGTGGCCTATGTACATGCATATATCGAACTAAGCACACAACACCGGGCGCCCACTCTTTTGTGCAACTGGGCCGGCCGGAGAAGGCCAATACATATATGTCTCTACAAGTTGTTTGTGGGCTCGCCGATTTGTACGATATCGGAATCCCGAGATTGACTACTGCTATAGGCCCAATTGACAATGTACCCGTTGGCACTCCGCGTTCGCTGAGGCAGTTCAACAGCACGAGATTGGCCCTTTCTTGTATATCTTAGATCAGTAGTCTGCAGCATACTGTGGCTGTAGACTCGTTCGGGGGATGTCCTTTGGAATGCCCCGTTCCAGTCAGCTACGGCGAGGGGATACGGACTGCTCCATGGGTGCAAGATCCATGCCCAGTGTTGGGCCTGGGTTACGAACTTACGACACGTGATGGAACAACCACTCACTGTCCGCAACTGCACAAATACGGACGACAATTCAAAGTGGACAAGGATCGTGAAATGGTAGAAACAGACAATGGGCGTCTGTCTATGGAACGGCCAAAAAATGTAGATAACAGCCAAGTGGAGATAATTTGATTTACCCCTTCCGCGACATGCCAGATATTTTCTCGCTTTCTTCATATGCTCCCCCATGTCTTCCTACGTCAACCGCCTCTAGTGACCATGACCATCATCCTCTGCCCTCTGCTCCGGATCCAGCTTAATCAGCGTGTCGATTCTCATGATGCTGATGCACGCCTCCACCGCACTCTTCAGCTGCCGAACTTTGCTCATGCTGGGCTCCAAGACGCCCAGCTTGAGTTCATCGACAACCTTGCCCCGCATCAGGTCCAGACCATAGTTCTTGTAGCCCTTCTTCTTAGCCAAGCTCTTCTCGTCCTCGCTGGCGTCTCCCTCCTGGATACGTTGTGACAGAGCGTGCCGTGACCGCAACTGGGCGACGAGCTCGGCAGCGTCTTTCGCCGCATTAACTGCCAGAGTCTTGGGAATAATGAGGAGGGACTGGGCGAATTCACCAATGGCGAGCTGCTCGCGGGATCCGACGGTGCCGGCGAATTCTTCCAGATAGATGTGGAGGGCTGTCTCGACGGCACCGCCTCCGGGAACGATGCTGCCGCTTTCGAGGGTTCGCTTGACTGCGCACAGGGAGTCGTGAACGGAGCGCTCCATTTCGTCGAGCGAATAGTCGTTGGGTCCTCGCAGGATGATTGAGGCGGACGAGTGAGCCTTGGTACCCTTGACCAGGATGCATTCGTCGTCCGAAATGCGCTCCTGGCTGACCGAGTCAGCGTGTCCGAGGTAGGAGGGCTCAAACTTCTCGTCACCATTCAGGTCGGAAAGGCTGCTCAGCAGAGTTCCACCTGTGGCTCTGGCGATTCTTCGTAAATCTTCCTTCTTGCAGCGCCGCACGCCCATCGCGCCGCGCTCGACAAACATCTTGAGAACCAGGTCGTCGATTCCCTTGGTGGTAAGGACAACGTTGGCTCCAGCTTTAAGGATCAACTCGACTCGCTCGAGGACCATGCCGGATTCCCGAGCCCGGATTTCCTCCAACTGCTGAGGGTCGTCGACTGTGATCTGCACACCCATCTTCATTCGCTCCTTTTGTAGGTTCATGTCGAGGAAAGCAATCTTGGCATCCTGAATGTGCGTAGGCATGGCTTGTGAAGCCACGGTGCAGTTCAGGGCGTAGCCCTTTACCAGCACCGACTCGAGAACGCTCTTTCCGTGTGCCTTCAGGATGTTAACAGCCTTGACCGGGTATTTGCTCTCATTTCGGTTGTTGGTGGTCTTGACAGCCTGCATGGCATCAACAACCATGTTGGAGAAGAATTCCGAGTCGGCTCCAATGATCTTGCTAGACATGGAGGTCTTGGCAATGTTGATGAGAGAATCGCGACCGAGGTTCTCCACTTTGATGCTGACATTTTCGTTCAAGTACTTGATAGCTTCGCGAAGGGCTAGTCGGTAGCCTGTGATGATGGTGGTGGGATGGATGCGGTTCTTCATAAGCTCGTTTCCTCTTCGCAACAGCTCCGCGGCGATGAGGACCACCGAAGTCGTGCCGTCGCCAACTTCCTTGTCTTGTTGCTGGGCTAAGTCGACGAGAATCTTGCCTGCGGGGTCTTCCACGTCGAGGAGGCTCAGAATTGTGGCGCCGTCGTTGGTCACTGTAACGTCCTATTCCTTGTGTGAGATACGGGGAGGGGGATCAAGTTTACACCACAACAGGAGGGGAGAGGGGAGGGTAAGGTCGTGACGACACAAGGAGCTTACACCAATGTCGTCCACCATCATCTTGTCCAAGCCACTAGGGCCGAACGAGCTTTTGACGACATTTGCGATTGCTTGCGTGGCGAGAACTGGGATAATGTTAGCATGGAACGGTGTCGCGTCTCGGCCTTCATTCAGCCTGCTGCCGGGGCCATACCATTCTGATCACGGATGTCGGATCCCGAGATCTTCTGCCCGCCCAAGAAAAGGGTGCCGTTCCGGGGCTGCTCGAACAAAGTCGCCATGATTGCGGCGGTCCGATGTGTCGGGCGATTTGTGTGTCGTTGTCGGGGTTTGTCCACGCAAAGCAGCAATGGAAAAGCTTCCGCGGCGACTGCTGCTCCGCCAAGCGCCCCCTCGAACTTTTTGCCGGAGCTTGGGATTGTTCCAGCTCCGTGGGCTGCGTCAGTGCGCGTCGACCGCCCCTCTCCGAAAAAGGCAAAGAAAAAAAAGGGCACGCACCACGCGGGGCTCATAATCTCATTGCTGCGGCGACGCGTGTGCGACACCGACTTCCGACACAGCTCCGATCGCGCACACAGTCATTTCCGCCCAGACCCTTATCTTTGCGCTCCCCCTCCCTTTTCACTAGCGACACGCTTCTACAGCTGCATTGCGTCTTGTTTGCCTCGAATCAGTAGTTGCGTATCAGGCTTCCAATCCTGTCTTCTAACGAACAGCCATATCTGTCTTGATCTCGTCGACATCGAGCGGCACCGAGAATAAAAAACCTAACCTACCCCCCCCACCATGGAGGCCCCCGCCGAACAGTCGAAGAGCGCCTTGAAGAAGGCAGAGAAGCAGGCCAAGCTCGCCGCCGACAAGGCAGCCAAGGCCGCGAAGAAGGCTTCCCTCCCCATCGTGGGAGGCAAGAAGACCGACGACATCATTGGCATCACAAATTCCAAGGCGGAGAACTTCTCAGCATGGTATCAGGAGGTCGTTCTCAAGGCCGAAATGGTCGAATACTACCAGGAGATTTCTGGCTTCTTTGTCCTGCGTCCCTTGTCCATGCATATCTGGAACACCATCCGCAAGTGGTTTCAAAGCCATATCGAAAATATGGGCGTGGAGGAAACCAGCTTCCCCATGTTCTTGTCCAAGACGTCTCTGGATAAGGAGAAGGACCACGTTGAGGGCTTCGCGCCCGAGTTGGCTTGGGTAGAGAGAGCGTAGGTTCTAACCTCCCCACAACTAGCGCTCACTTCAAAGCGACTGACTCTTACTGACTCTTACGACTAAATAGTGGTGACAAGAAACTCGAAGTCCCTGTTGCTATCCGTCCCACGTCCGAAGCTGTCATGTATCCCTACTACTCGAAATGGATCCGCAGCCACCGAGACCTCCCCCTTCGATTGAATCAGTGGAACTCCGTGGTCCGCTGGGAAGCCAAGCAGACTACTCCGTTTCTCCGAACTCGAGAATTTTTATGGCAGGAGGGCCACACTGCTCATCTGACTGAAGAGTTGGCAAGCAAAGAAGTTTTGGAGATTCTGGAGCTGTACGCCGGTGTGTACGAGCAACTTCTCGCAGTGCCTGTGGTCCGTGGCACGAAGACGGAAAACGAGAAGTTTGCTGGAGGATACTACACCACCACGGTGGAAGGCTACATTCCGTCCAACGGCCGAGGCATTCAGGGTGCTACCTCTCACGCACTAGGGCAAAACTTCAGCAAGATGTTCCAGATCACAGTGGAGGATCCTCAAAACAAAGGCCAGCACGTTAATGTCTGGCAAAACTCCTGGGGTCTCTCTACCCGCGTCATTGGCGTCATGGTCATGGTCCACGGTGACGATAAGGGTCTCGTGCTGCCACCCCGCATCGCGCAGCTGCAGGCTGTTCTGGTCCCCGTAGGTATCAACAAGAACACCACGGCCGAAGACCGGAAGAAGCACGAAGACCAGATGGACGAAATGCGCGTGACGCTCAAAAAGGCTGGTGTGCGGTCCGAGTCTGACTGGAGAGAAGGCTACACGCCTGCATGGAAATTCAACGACTGGGAAATGAAGGGTGTCCCCCTGCGACTTGAATTCGGCCCCAAGGATGCCGCCAAGGGAGTCGTCACGTACGCTCGACGCGACACCGGCGAGAAGGGCGAGGTCCCTATTGAAGATCTTGCCACCAAGGTCCCTGAGCTCCTGGAGATCATCCAGGCGGACATGTACAAGAAGGCGGAGATTTGCTTTAGGGAGCACCGCAAGGTCATCACCAACTGGGACGATGTGCTCCCATCCTTGGATGAGAAGAATGTGGTTCTGATTCCCTTCTGCCTGGACGGCAAGTGCGAGGACCGCATCAAGGAGCTGACTACGCGTGCTGACGATGACCGAGACGTGCCTGAGAATCAGAAGCTTCCTTCCATGGGCATGAAGAGTCTGTGTATTCCGTTTGAGCAGCCCGAGGGAACTGATTTGGTGCCTGGTGAAACGGCATGCCTGAATCCCGAGTGCAAGGGCAAGGCCCAGAAATGGGTCATGTTTGGCCGAAGCTATTAGAATGAAGGGTGTACGGAGTGAGGTGTGACATGGACAAGTATGGGACAAGGTGTGACAGAGTCAAGGTATGACGGAGTCAAGGTCTGATAGGGCTGAGGTGTGACGGCGCTAAGGTGTGAAACGACATCAAGGTGTGACAAGGAAACAAAGAAAACATCAAAAAGTAAAGACATCTAGCAGGCGCTTGGAGTAGGTGCTCGGTTTAGGCATGGCATGTATCAGGGGAAATAGGGGGGCGGCGGTCAAGGATGAAATGATGTGATAACTCAATCACCCATGTACCTACCTCTAATGATCTATCTATCTAGCTGTAGGGGCCATACGTATCCTGTGCGGTGCAGAATTCTTGTTCGTGATGACGAAGGCCAGACAGAGACAGGCCTTGACGTGATTTTCCTAGCGAGGGGAACGAACGAGCAAGTCGCCCAGTCATTCATCCAGAAATACGCAGTAAAGTCACTGAATTCATGCGATAGATAGCCCTCGCGTTGTCTCTCTACGCTCTTAGTCTTACCGTGTACGTCTCGCGATACAAACCTGTCCACCGCGACATCCGATCTCGCAAACATCATCAACCTTGCAGCCCATTCTCATTCCTGTTCCCATATCAAAAATGATCCTCTCAACCCCCTAGCACCACTCAAACTTCTCATTATCCACCCATTCCACATCCATCACCTCCCCTTCCCCAAACCATCTCAAACTCGCAATACTCGCCGTCTCCCTCGCAACCAACTCACTAGACAACCTCGTCGCCCTCCCCATCAGCTCCTTGACCCTCTCATCCGGATTCCACATCTCAATCTTCGCACACAGCCACTCCTGAGCCTGCGCTTGCGCAATCCCCATAATAGCTTCCAGCCCCGCCACAAGATCCTGATCCGGAATATCGTGATCCTCCAGCGCGAGATGCAAAACATTCAGGATGTTCTTCTCGGGGGAGTCTGGCCCGCCACTTAGAGAGAGAGACCAGAGCATCCAGACACGGGAATGGGGTCTTTCGGGAGGCGTGTAGAGCGCGCCGTGCAGGGAGGGGGTCTTGCCGAAGATGTGCCTCGCTTGGAAGGCTGCGCGGGCGAAGTGCCATTCGTAGGTGGGGAGATCTGGGAGGAGAGCGACGCGGATTGTATGAGGGGGTTGTGGGGGACGGGATAGTTTCTGGCGGAGGGTCTGTTCGTCTAGCTGAGCAATGTTGGGGAGATTGTCGTCCGTGATGAGAGTCAAGCGGTCGTCGACTGTGTTGCTGCTGCTACTACTGCTGCTGCTGGTCGAGGGGGAGGCGGGAAGATGGACAGAGAAGCTCAGATGGGTGCTCGGAAAGGGCATCCATTGATGCTGTGCGTAAAAGGTCTTGCCAACGTCGGAGAAGAGGACGGAGAAGCCGGCGCTGCCTGGTTGTTGGGCTTCTTGGCGAGCGAGTTCGTCGCCGAGGAGAGAGAGCATTTTGGAGCTGTAGCCCTTTCGGCGGTAATGGGGAGGGGTGAAGACGGAGGCTACGCCGTGGGCGGTGACATCGCGGACGATGCCGTCTGTGCCTCGGACGATGGCTCTTTTGCGATATGTTTCCAGCGAGGAGAGGATTGGGCGACCTGCGGGAGCATCGTCGGTGTTGTAGTTGTAGTTGTAGTTGTAGTTTTTGTTCTTATTTTTGTTGCTGCTGTTGTCGTCGGCGTCGAGATTCGGGGTGAGCGCCCAGACAGTCAAGCCGCCATCTCTCGCGAGACTCAACTCCTGCAGTCCTTCTTCGCGGCGCAGATAGCCCTCGGGGGTGAAACTCGATCCCCAATGGGGCTGGTGTCGCAAGCAAATGGCAGTCTTCTCTTCCGGAGCAGCCTTGACCAGGACGAGGGAGGTCATCGGTTGCGTCATTGCACTGCACTGCACTACCTAGGTACTCACTGCTTCGACTTGACTTGACTTGACTTGACTTGACGTGACGTGACTCTTCGACGACCAGCAACTTGGCCACTTGGACGAATATTCTGGAATGACCAGGTAAATGGTGATGTAAGAGAGGGTACACACCTAGTGAGAAGAGAATGACCTTGTGTAAAGTGGAAATTTGCGGAAATGGTGCATGTGGTGCCAGCTTCCAGGTAGTGAGTGATCTGGCGGCGGGCCGTTGACCGCGCGGCTCGATCTGCTGGATTTCGGACGCCGCATTCACGACTTGTCCGATCCTCTACGGAGTACTCCGTACGGAAACTAATTGCGATGGATCATGGCGGCATCGGACTTAGCAAGGACAAGGATGGGTTGAATGGCCCAATTGGGGCGATTGTGATGGATTCAAGATTGTGAATGTGATTAATTATGTACCTTTTAGTTGTTGCCTCTCAAACTGTTTTAGTGCTTGGCGTTGCCTCAAAGTTGTTAGTGTCGGCGTTGCCTCAGTTCTCTTTAGGTACCTAGTTAGTGTTGTTGAATGTCGCTGCCATTTTAAAAAAATATGCGCTCATGTAGGTACCTAATAATGTAGTATCGCAATTCACAGTATCACGCATCCTGGCGATGGTCAGTCCAAAACAGGCCATCACAACCGATCCTTGCACCACATCATGCCTTCTTCAGTCTGTCTTCGTCTCTGAAACGCCTGGGCCGTCATGAACCAACGACGCCAAAGCTGGCTATTTTGCCAACGGGTTTGTTTACTCCGTAGATACATACTGTACCTACCTCCTAATGTATGTGCAGTATGTACGCGTTCAGGACAAGGGAGGGCCGGGTTTAGCGCAGCCCTTGTTATTAGCGGCCCTTTTTGGCGGGTTTGGCTGATGCTTGTTGTCGCGCCTTGGCATGTCTTCGCGGGGTGCGTCGCGCCTTCTCGCTTGTGTTTTCCTATTGTAGTTGTTCTTTTCCAGGTATTTCTATTGTGACCATTCATTATTACATCAAGTTTTGTGCTTGTGACGTCTGTTTTCTTTTCCCCTCTCGGCTCTCGGGTCTCCATCCGAGTTTTGCACGACGTTGCCTTTGTCTCAGGAGCAGAGCCATGGCGTCAGACTTCCAGACCCCGACCCGTTGGACTGGGACGAGACATCTCCCGCTCATCTGATGCGCAGCCCCCCAGACGATTAGATGCTCCGGATCCTTGCAACCAGATTGATTGTAGGAGGTACCTACCTAGGTACATTAGGTAGGAGGTAGGTAAAGACCACGACCCAAGTTTGAAGCCAACAAAGGCGGGTCGCTGTCAGGCCACATGGGAGCCAACGCCACGCTATAGGTAGTAAGTAACATGTAGTGAACAAGTAAGTACCTTCGCTCCAGCCTTCTCACAATGTACAGTAACTTATTATAATAACAGAAGAGCAGACAGAAGGAGGAGAAGTACATAGAAGAATCTGAAATGGGTTTGTACCGCGCCACAACGGTCCAGGAAGTCGTCCGCAGCAAACAGGCTGCACGCCGAAAACCGGCCAGGCAAGGCTTTCATCAACAATGGCTGCAGATACGAAGCCCGAAGCTGTGGCTATCAGGCCCTCTAGTCCTCTACTTTGTTCTTCGTCTTTCTTCTTCCCTGTTTTCTGTGAACGGCATTGCGAACACGAACCCGGGACGCTGGGACGCCGGGACTTCTTCAAGCCTGGCGCCTTTTTCGTCGTCTCGTTTGGTCAACACACAGCGGACAGTGATTTCCGTTTCGGGATGCGGACTATATCTGCACTCTAGTATCTACAGTCCTATTTCCGGGCTGGGTCCATATCTTTTCCCCTGCACAATATAGATTCGGGGCGTGAAGAACGGGATGTTGATCATTTTCATCTCATCTCATCACACTGTGCCCAACTGAGAAAGAGTCCAGCCCTTGGCTGGCCGAGTCGACGAGCTCCTCGGGGAATCTCATTCATAGTGCCCGCTACTAAATAAGCGAATCCATGACATCTGCGTAATCGTGGTTACATTATGATGCACAGCTACCTAGGAGGCCTGGCCCATTAACGCGGTATTACTCCGTGGTAGACAACTCCAAGTCGGTGGAGCTGACCACGTGCATGCTTTGCATGGCAACTGAAACGGCGCCATTCCGCCGTGTTGTACAGAACTCAGAAGTATTGTAGACACATACAGAGTATATGTAGTACATAGGTTGTTCCTAACAGGTATGTACGTGCCGTTTGCCTTTGCGGGAAATTTAAGCAACAACACATGGCAAACTGTAACACAGGCACGGGTGGGGCAGGTGGGCGCGTAAGCGTCTGTCAAGCAGCGTTACATCAAGATTTGGTGAGACTCGAGACTTGCTACCTGTACTCCGTACATACATATCTTCACGTTGGCAGAGCGGTGCCGGGTTGTCAGAGCTATCTATGCACGTGTTGAGATTCCTCATAGCGGCATTTTGAGCAGCGTGAGACGAGACGTTGGTTTGCATGTCTTCTAGGCCTGTCTTGTAAGTTGACCGATCTGCCTTCTCGACGGGGACTACTCCGTACATGTAATAACATATGTATTCACCCAGGCTGACTCCGGGTAAGAATTTCATGATGCGCCCCATCGGTGATCTGAATCCTGGGTAGGTACATACATATGTACCTACGGACGGAGTAGGTAAAATAGCTCGAAGACGCTCCCACTGTGTTCCTCGATTCCCGAATGGGAAACGCATCCGCCCGTACCGATTCTCTCCGGATCTCGGGGACTGATATCGGCCGGGAGTCCTGACTTCCGGCACAATACGTACCTGTGTACCTACCGCCTGTCACGACGCAGCTACATACGTACCTACAGGCCACGAGGCAAGCTCCCACTGCTCCCGGCAACAAGAAGAGACTTTGTTGGGGAGATGGCAGGGACGGACCAAGTCCCCGGCTATGTTCCCGGAGATGCCCCAGTTTCTGGCGGCCCTGGCTTGTCGGAGGCTCCTATGGCTGGCGCTACCTAGCCCGACAAGGCGGCTACAGGTATATGTACATGTACGTACCTCCATATCTTGGAGTCTGGGTCCTTTATTAGACGCGATGGTGCATCATAATAAGGCGGAAGATGCAGAAGATGCGGGACCACGGCCATGTGCCAGAACAATCAAAGGGCCAACAGAGACATGCGTCACGGTTGCATTGGGGCGCTCAGCGTTGCACCCGTCAACATCGGTTGATATTTACCTATGTACGGAGTATAGGTAGGTATGATCCAACGCAAACCAAACAACAAACGTTGTAAAGGTCATCCAGGTCTGCGCCTGTTCAAGTCGCCAATTGAGTGCACGCGGCATTTCCCGCACATGATGGGCTCGGCCCCATTGAAATGGTTTGATTCCTGAACCTTATCCAGCTGTCTCTTTGCCGGCGAAGCAGCAACAAGCCAGCTGAAGCGCAACAAGGGCATCATGCTTCGCGTCACAAAAGCGTCAGCTCCGTGGGGCATGGCCTCGTTTTGGACCCCATCGGCAATTTGCCGACAGCGTTGACCACCGGAATGTCTCAATTGCTGGAAGCCGTACTCCGTACTAGGTATTATTACTAGGTATTACCAGCAGGCTGGAGCCGCTGCGGTGACGGCGGGCCTTGTACGGATAGGCGCGGGCTGCGTCAAGAGGTGAAACATGCATCGAGCGACGAGTACGGAGTATGTATGCATCAAGAACGCGAACGCATAGGGAGTAGGCAGAGTATGCTATCGTGTACTTGTCGCGCATTTCATCTTGGCTTTGTCATTGTCAGACCTCTTTCTTTAGCACCAGTGCAAGACAGGCACATGTGTATGTAATTGTATGCGTCTTTCCATAATAAGTAACAAGGGGATATTATACATAGACGCTGGTGCGACTTGCTGTTTCTGTTTAGACGGATGCCGTCACCGTTTACGTCCCACCTGTGTCCGCCTCGATTTTAGCCATCACTGATCACTCGCTCGACATAACATCTTCCAGAAGCATCTCGGAAATGTCAAGGACACCGTTTTGCCCATAACTTACAAGCCCTCCGCTCAATAATATATATGTACATACATACATACATACTGGAAGCTGCCCAGGGTCTCGGGGAGTTTTCGGGGATGCGCACGCCAGGAGTCGGGAATATCGTAGCCGAGAGTCTGGCTGGCCCGCCATAGACCCGCACTTCTGCCAGCCGCTAGCCGCCAGTGCCAGCCGTCAACAGCACCGTTCACTTGGACGTGGCTGTTGGGCGGCGGCTGAAGACAGCATCGGATGAGCCAATGGCAAGGCCCAACTCGGCCTACGGTTCTTGTTTGGTGATGGTCTCATTTCCCCTTCTTCCGTCCACCGCCACCACTGCCGCTGCCGCTGCCACACGCAATGCCATTCGTGCACCGCGGGGGAAATTGCTGCTGCATCTGCGTGTCTCGTCTTGTCTTTGTCCTGATGCTGTTGTTTGTGCGTACGTGTGTAAATATACCTAGTAACCTACCTGTAAGTTGTAACCTCATACATATGCACATACATACATACATACAACTAGGTACCTACATGTACCTTCAGATGGACATCTGCAACAGCTGAGCATGGATCTCATCAGGGAAGCGGTGGCCACTGGCTGCCCATGCACATTGCACACATCCCTCGGCCTTCTTTCTCCCCCTCCTCTGCCGTCCTTTCTTCCCCCCCCCACCCTTTCCCTTCATCCATCACGTCTTTTCTACGTTGCTTCTTCAATCTTGACGATCATCGTCGGCCTTCGACCCTGACATCAAAGCGGGCCAGGGGACCTAAAGGGAACATGGCCCCGCGCCACTGCGACATGAATCCCGACTGAAAGGTCGCAGTGACGATGGTGGGGTTTTCCCTTTCGCGTGGCGCCTCAGCCCCCCGGCCGCCTAGGCAAAACGCCCAATCCCCGCAGCACTCGGGTCTCACACGCGTTGTCTCTCGTACGGTAGCAGGCTTACATGAGCTTTCCTCACCATCCTGTCTCCCAATAGGCAGGCAATAAGAGACGAGATGGCTGCCAGCATGCCGCTGATTCTGCCTCCCCGGTTCATCTTGGAATACTTCTAAATCACGCCGTCTGACCAACTTCCGGAGCCTTGACTCTTCCTCGAACAACTTTTATACTCGTAGTCTTGCCATCACCAGGGAGGGCTAGAACCACGTTGCTTTCTTCGACTCTCATTATTTGAAGTGGGATACATAATTCTCTTACACAATGTACTCGGGTTCTTCTACCACGGAGCACCAGCAGCTGCCAAAGTATGACCTCCAACATGTTCATCTGCCGAGAGGAGGAAACATGATACATCACGACGTCTTTGCTAATACTATACGCGGTATAGAACTTCGAGTCACGGATCTCTGATGTCGACGTTTCCTATCACCCAGAAACAGCGTGCGACGCGTGCCAAGTTTGCCAAGGTGCGAACAGGGTGTGTCACTTGTAAGTGTCTCTCACTTTGTACTTTCCCGTGCTTAGAATCCAGGCCTTCTGAATACTCCTACTGTCCGCATGCTTCTATGATCAAAACGTGATGCTGACCAAGATGCATAGGCAAGTACGTATGCCATCAAGTAATCCCTCGGGCCTCTATCAGGCGCGAAGAGTATTAAGCTGACTAGTCTTGCAAAAACAGAAAGCGTCACGTCAAATGCGATGAGACGAAGCCTGCATGCAAGAACTGTATCAAATGGGCCGGCTATTGCGGCGGCTACGAAGCCATCCACAGCCACTCCAAGTCGCCGGCGAGGCCTACGAAAAAGCCCTTACTCGCGCATCCCAGCTGCGATCGCGATGTTACCTCATCACCTGAGGATTCCGCCGCCGGACCACAAGACTACTTCTGGCAGTATCAGTCCCCGTCAGGAAGTGTATCACCACCTGCATCCATCGGATCTCAAAACAGCTTTCGCAGTTTTTCAAGCTACGTTGCCGCGCCCTGTTTCTCTACCACGGCGCCACCTACAGTTTTCGACGACACATTCTGGGAATGCATTCTCCCTCGCCTGGTTCAAGACAACCCAGCAATACATTACGCCCACCAAGCCGTCCACACGCTCCTCTGTGCTAAAAGCGCAGAGGTCCCGTACTTGGGCCTAGCTGCAGGACGAGATTACTACGGCGAAGCGCTCACATGCTATGGACTCGCTCTCTCAGAGACCAGAAAAGCCACGTCGCAACAGACTGATCTCCGCGAAGCAATAGTGTGCTGCATGTTCTTTGTCATATTTGAAAGTCTAAACGGCGACAGGGCATCCGCGCAGGCTCATTTGCAAAGTGGGCAACGCTTATCAATGGAGCTCGGCGCTGAGAATTTTCACCGGAATCTACATATTGTGCTGCAATATGTTGCGCAACAGGCTCGCGAGTTTGACTTTGACTTTGATGATACGCATGGGCTTGCTGGTGAGAGACGGCGCAGCATTTTGGAAAGTCTCGTCTTCTAGGGACGGTTTGCCGGTGGCCAGGCCGACTGTCGCACTTCGCTGTCTGTTCTGGTATATATAACTTCACCCGTGATTTTCTGTCTGTTTTCTATTTAGCGTGGCGCAGCATTCTTTTGGGGGGGACTTGATCTTGTGCCATTTTAGGTTCTGGCTTTTTACCTGTCGGGTTGCGCAATAATATATCCGTTGAATAACAGTTGGGGATTCGGAAATGTTACACTTATGTGAGAAATAGAACCGATCCACTGTCTAGCAGTTTACCTGTCTATTTCGTCCTTGTTCTTTCTTGATTTCTGGGCCACGCGCCAGTCATCAGAATTAGGCATTGGCTTGTGAGTTGTGACGCAAAGTGGAAATATCATACCTACCTGTAAAAGAAGTTCAGAGACTCCGAAGCCCTCTGTAAGTACTAAGGAACGGGGTTTTTCTA
The DNA here is from genome assembly GCA_018360345.1 of Claviceps sp. LM84 group G4. Lineage (NCBI taxonomy): Eukaryota > Fungi > Ascomycota > Sordariomycetes > Hypocreales > Clavicipitaceae > Claviceps > Claviceps sp. LM84 group G4. Next base: position 34,750 of record SRQH01000005.1, on the reverse strand, counting down.
GCTATGGGTCACCAAATGAAATCTTTAGTCTTCAGATATTATACTTGCACCATGGGACTGCATATGTAGTAGGTGCAACATCAGGTTGATCGATAATTGTACATCTCATCACTGATCAGATACAGGCTTAATGATCCCATATGATCTCTCAGATAGCCCGATAGCCCGCTGCTTCTTTGGTCATGGTTGTGGACTACTAGGTAGGTATGTACTTATATGTACATACCTCTAGATGGCCACGAGGTTGGACGCACCAATTGCATACCAAACACGTCATACGTATTGTCCACTGCCGCAAAAAGCAAGCGTGACCCGTGACTCGTGACTCGTAGCCATGGGCCGTTCGCATCGTCATCAGTCATCAACGGCTAGAAACTTACCTGTATTGGTTCATGGTGGGGCAGCGACGACCTCTTTACGCGTCACGCGCAACCACCACTAACTCTCCCTCCCCATCGGCGGCGGCATCGCACATGCACTCACCATGGCCCATTCTCTCTCCCCGGGACTGCTGCCGTCTGAGGTAGCCTTCCTCTGCGAAATGGAGCTCGTCACAATTGTCCCACGACAGAAACTAGAGTCCATTGACCTATTATCGGTACGTGAGACATCCCACCCAAGCCAAGGCCCGTCTCCGATAACAACCCCCCCAAGAATATACCAGCCAAAAAACAAAAAAAAAAAAAACCCCCCTCCATGAACCCCCCAAAAATACCAAGATAAAGACAACAACCATATTAATCATAATAAGAGGCTTCCCCCAAATAGGGCCCAACATGCCAACTACGACCCCCCCGAAGAAGCGACGTCCCCCTCTGGCTAGCCCTCCTCCTCAAAAAACAACGACGCGCAAACATCGTTCCCCCGCCATGGCTCCATCCCGACTCCCTCCGCGACGTGATCCGCCACGAAACCAAAGTCGATACCAAAGGCTGGGCACCGCCCCCTCCGCCGCCCTCCCGAGGTGATTCCCGCGGCAACGCGACTCCCTTTGGAGCTGATGACGAGGTTCCCCTATCTGCGCCGTTTCTGCCCTCCTGTACGGCGAATTCACCCTCGGGTGCGTTGCCGTACCACTGGTATGAGCTTGCAGAGATGCTACTCGCGCATGCGGGTGATGATGTGGCGTCTGCGGCAGAGGTTCGCTCGCTGTTGCGGGATCTGCAGGAGGTGAGGGCCGCGAAGATGAGGAGTAGTACGGCGCAGTTGGAGAATGGAGTAGATGGGGTGATGAGCTTGAGGGGCGTGGGGGCGATGGAGTTGGCGGAGAGTAGGGGATTTGTGACGGGGGTGGTGGAGGGGGTGAGGAAGATTGCTGCGAGTGGGGAGGCGAGTCGGCGGGAGGAGGAGGGGAGGATGGGTATGGAGGAGGAACAGAGTGATGATGAGATGGGGTTATGATGGGCGTCTGGGTGAATCTTGATGTCTCGAGAGGGCCCAGGGGGGTTTTCTTCTCTCGGGTTTGGGGGGGGTTGCCCCCCCCCCCCCCCTGGGTCCTTGTGCCATTGTTGCGTGGAGTGTCTTTCGACAATGATGGTGCGAGGGCGGAATCTCCTTGCGTCTGGGTGAATTTTGGGTGTGAGATTGGGATTTTTCTTCTTTGTTTTCTCTTGCTTTTGTTTTCTCTGTCTTGGAGTCTGCCTATGGCTCTGGTGTCGAGACTTTAACTTGCATGGAGCATCTTTCGACCCTGACGGCTGAGGAATGGGATTTCTTTGCGGCTCGCAAGACGATCCGCGCGGATACACACTACAGTGTCTGCGACTATCACTGAGGACAATTCATCGGATGACGCAGTCTCGAATGAAAAGCAGAGACGGCATGGAGGTGGTGATGCAGAGAATTTACTACGCAGGGAAGAACATATATCATCGGTTACAGACTTGCTTGCAGATTTCAAGCCTCAAAGGGCAGCATTATTCATGGATGTGGAGCAGCACGATCAGTTTACGCATTGCATCATGGCACATATATCCCTGTACTACGTCGTCCTGTTTGGAAACTTATTGACCGAGCGTCGTGTACTCTATTAGAAGAAAGACTGGTAGCTCAGGCCAGAGAATAAAGAATAACGGTGTAGTATACGCTATCATTTGTCTTCTCTGATACCCTCGGATGGCAGCCATGTTCGCCTCGAGATGACCAGCAGTGCAACTCCACCAAGTAGTAAGTACTACCTACGTAACGCGTAGATATTCGACTCCCGAGTTCATCAGAAACCCCTTTCCTACACCCCCCGCTAGAGTCGGCTCGTCAAAACCGACAAGACCACACACTGCTCATGGAAATCTCGCAGCAAATGACGCCCCAAAATTCCATCATCAGGCTCAATAGACTCCCTTCTTCTGAGTCCTCGTCAACACCTCCAACCCAAGTCCCCTTTCCTCACAGATATTGCACCCCACCTTCGTCCTCCCATACTTCCTCAGGTTCCAAAACCCCAAGCCCCCAGCCATGTTCTTCCCGCAAACACCATCCATCTCCCTCTCACTGTACCGCACTTCTCTCCGTCCACACATCTCATATTTCTTGAGGTAATACTGAAAGACCCAGCTACACAGGTACCACGCCATGCCATTATGCACCGCCAACACAATCGCCTGCTTGTGTATACCGTACGCCTCGCACCAGTTCTCGAGCATGCGTCTCGCGAGATCAATATCCGTGCTGTTGAGCTGTTTGGCTTCATGGTCCGTGCATTGAACGCTGTGTTTTGGGGGTGGAACGTAGCGGCTGTGCTCCTTGACGGAGGTGTAGTTTGTGTAGGGATCGATGGCGTAGTGGAAGTAGTGCGCCTGGGGCTGGACGATGCTATAGGGCTCAAAGGTTACTTCGTAGACGCCGTTATCGAGGAGCTCGGGTACGGCCCAGGGTGTGGCGGGTTGGAAGAAGATGAGGATGAGGATGAGGATTAGGAGGGAGAGCGTGGCCATGATGAGGACGGAGGTGAGGCTGTGTGTTGTGTACTGGTGGAATTAATAATTGTGTTTTCATCTCTTTTCTTTGATTTTCTTGATTGTTGGGCTCTATAAGTTTTCGGGACTTGTTTTCTTGCTTTATGTATCCTCTTTCCTTCTTTCGACGTTAGCTACATATCAAAAAAAAAACAAAAAAAAGACTAATTGACTAGTGAGCTCATGTTCCGCGTGTAGGCTCTGCCAAGTACCCGCACATTTGCAAGTCTATTCATTGTTCAATGAGGAATGAGAAAAAGTTTAAAACCTTGACTCCGCTTCACACTTGCGCAAGCCATGGGGCGCGCCGCTCAGAAGAGAGAGCCATGTGTGTTTATGATCTGGAAAGCATTGGAAGATGCTTTTACTAAGTTGGCTGGTCTGTGATTTCGCGTCAAAGTACCTAAACACAAAGCTGAGAAGAGGGGATTGGGATTCTTCAGACAATAGAGGAAAAGAGCTAGTGACAGGACGCGGGAATGAACTGATTGCTTTGACGGCGTCGTGCTGTCACGCGAGGTACCTAGGTAACTCTGGAAAGGCGGTGCTGCAGGAACACGAGCGGACAAGCAAGACACGGTTCAGCTTGTGCCGCTCGGACTGGACGACATGGCAAACAACGACATGTGGCCTGGAGCCCGGGATGTATCATCGACGTAGGATCGTGAGTCGCAAGACGTGGCACCAAGGAAATACCAGGGGAATACCAGACGTGGTCACGTGATGCAACAAACCTTGGCATTCTTCCCGCATTCTTCCCCTGGAGCCTGGACAGTGGACAGTGGACAGTGGACACTGGAGGGTCACGGACTCACGACTCACCCGGGGGCCGGAGCCCGGCACCCCCACAGCCAGTATGTACGTACAGTACCTAATGTACCTAGGTACATAGGTACCTAACCTCGTATATATTGCCGCACTAGCACCAAACAAGGAAGGCTTCAGTAGACCCTCGACTTATCTTCACAGTCACACTTGATCTAGATCCTGCGCTCATCCAAGAAGTTACAACTTACATTCTATATCGCACTCCTGACCCGATTCACCAGAATCACGAATCGTCAGCATGAGATTCGCGCATGCGCTCCTCGCCGCAAGCGCACCCCTCGCGTCCGCCCGCTTCTTCCAGCAAATCGAACCCGACAACATAGTCCTCGACCCATACGAGAAGTTCTTGATCGAAACCGCTCCAGGAGAAACCCAATGGGTCACGGAGGATGAGAAGTGGGAACTTCGTCGAGTAAGCCTTGTCTCGCGGTGCAGTCCCTTTCCTGGTGCCGTTCTTCCCCGACACACCTGCGGTGACAAGCTTCTACATATATGTACATACCTTCGAGGGAAAAGCTAACAGCTGAATGATGGTCCCCCGCCTTTCTTTTCGCTGTGCCTTTTTATTCTCTCTTTGATGTTATAGAATGGCCTGCAGTTCATGGACATTACCGCCACGCGCGATCTAGGCCAAAAGCAGTTCACCACCAGGACATCAGTCGCCTTTCCCCGGAAATGCGTTCAACATGATGCCGTCAAGAAGCTCGTTCCGGAGCTGGACAAGAAGCGCATGCGAAAACACCTGCAAAAGCTGACGAGCTTCCACACGCGATACTACAACTCGGACTACGGCCGTCAGTCCTCCGAGTGGTTGCTCGGACTGGTATCGGAGATGATCAAGAGTGCTGGGGCAGAGGGCAAGGTCACCGCCAGGAGCTTCCCTCACACATGGAAGCAGAGCTCTGTTATTGCTACTATTCCCGGGAAGAGCAACAGCACCATCATCATTGGTGCTCATCAGGACTCCATCAACTTGTGGCTGCCTATTCTGGCTGCTCCGGGGGCTGATGATGATGGTTCCGGTACTGTGACCATTATGGAGGTGTTCGCGGCGGTGCTGGCGTCTGAGGAAATCGTGGCGGGCAAAGCCGAGAACACTATTGAGTTTCATTGGTATAGCGCTGAAGAGGGCGGTCTGCTGGGCAGTCAGGCTATCTTCAAGGAGTACGAGGAGCAGGAGCGTGATGTCAAGGCTATGCTGCAGCAAGACATGACTGGTTTTGTCAAGGGGACCCGTGATGCGGGTCTTCCTGAGAGCGTGGGGGTCATTGTTGACTATGTGGATGCTGGACTGACCAAGTTTATCAAGCTAATCATCGAACAGGTATGTTTCGTTAGTACAGCTGTCGTCTCTCATCCTCATCCTCATCCTCATCCTCATCCTCATCCTCATCCTCATCCATGGCACTAGACAAGGAGAATTGCACGATAGGCATGAGTGACGGGGGCATTCGCGACAGTGTAGGGATCTGAGTGTAGGGAGAAATATACTGACACATTATCTCTAGTACTGTCAAATCCCCTGGGTTGAAACTAAGTGTGGCTACGCCTGCTCTGACCATGCCTCTGCCTCCAAAGCTGGCTACCCATCAGCATTTGTCATTGAGTCCGCGTTTGATAAGTCTAACAAAGACATCCACTCGACATCGGATACTATTGACCGTCTCTCGTTCGAGCACATGCTGGAGCATGCGAAAATGACGCTCGGATTCGTCTACGAGCTTGCGTGGCACAAGTTCGGGGCCTGATGATATGTACACGCAGATTGTATCCAGATGTATCCGTATTTCATAAATCAGCCCACGGGCTATTTCTTTTATCTAGTATCAAGGACAGAGCTTGAGTCCCTTTCAACATGTCGTGATGGTCACCGAAATTTTGTTTCGTGAAGTCGAGTACCATTACCGCTCGCTTGTCGCATCTGCCCGACCTCGAGAAATAAGATTTGCATTACTACGTCTACAATACAAGCAGACGCGACCCCCCGCCGTGACATCAAGTTAATTGAGAAGAAGCAAATTTTGCAGAAACGCCTAGTGTGATGCCTTTTGCTCTTTGTCCTTGCCTCTACCTTGAACCGATAGAAAGCCCAGATTGCAATTTCCTTGCTCTTGCTTTACCCTACCCTGTCTTTTATCTCGTTTCCCCCAAAGAGCAACAATCAATAAAGGAGATATAGGTTTTTTTTTAAAAAAAAAATTTACCTCAACGCCAGAACTACATGCACCTTTACCTCAGAAATACTACACGAGAGATGATCACTTCCGCCAGCCTCATCACCGTTTACAGTCCCTACCCCTGACCACCGTGGGGTGGCTGCTGCGGAAACCCCCCCCAGCCTTGTTGGCCGCCCTGTTGCTGCATCTGGCTCATCAGCGCGGCCAGCAAGGCCGGATTCAAAAATGCATTCGGCGCAGCAGCACCGCCAGGAACAGGCTGGCCTTGGTTCTGGACGGGCCAGCCAGGAGGAGGTGGAGGAACAGCAGCAGCGGCAGCAGCAGCAGCAGGTTGACCCTGAGCGGCTAGGTTCGGCATAGGCCAGCCAGGAGGAAATTGGAAGCCAAAGTTGGGGAGTTGCGCTGGATTCGGCGGCGGCGCGGGATAGGAAGCCTGGGGATTATGATGCCCTTGAGGAGGGAGGGCGTATCCGTCTCGCGAGGGTCCTGCGTGTGCGCTGCCGCCGCGACTATGATGGCTGCTGTTGCCGGCTCGGCTGGATCCTCTGCCGCGACCGCCTCTACCTCTGGAGTCGCCTCCTCGGCCACCACCACCATCACCGCCGCCGCCGCCGCCGCCGCCGCGTCTTGATCCAGCTCGGGGAATTGGCTCGGTGGATTCGCTTGAAACGAACCCGGAGCCGGAGGAACCGAAACCGGGTGGTCGCGTGAGGGGCTTGTAGGGACCGTCGTCATCATCGTAGTTCAATCCCCCATCATCAACGGTCATCTGTTGACTCAACGGGTGCGGACTCCTAGTCTGGCCTCCCGTACCGCCGGTACTGTTCTTGCCCTTTGGTTTATCCTTTTGCCTCTGCTGCTTCTTCGCTCTCTTGTACTCTGCTTCCTTCTCATCGTCCGAGAACTCCATTTCTTCGTCGCCGACTTCCTCGTCGTGGATGTTACTCGCGTCGGAGCCCTTGAGGTTCTTCAACGGTTGTGTAAAGACGTAGGATGCGTGATCGACCGGGTAGAAGATCTTGGTGCCGATCTCGAGGCCTAGGTCGCGGATCTCATCTGCGGAGCGGAAGTAGACGGTGTACATGGGTTGCAGGACCTTGCCGATAGTTTCAGCCACCACGCCAATGACTTTTCGTTGGCCGGTGCAGAGAACGGATCCGGTGTCGAGGACTTGGTATTCACCGGGGGTGATGGCCTTGATGAGCATGATGGTGTCGACCATGTTCTCTATTGATCCGAGCTCTTCGATTTTCATGTCCTCCGTAATGACGACGTCGGGCTTTGGTAGGATCTCTTCGGCGATTTCGTTCTTGGTTCGTAGCTGGGCTGCGCTGGATCCTTTGCCGCGGTCACCTTCATCGTCGGACCCGCCTTCGGCTTCCATCAAGAGGCGGCTCATTTCCTCCACGCCTAGGAGCTCGAAGCCATCTTTGTCCGAGTCTTGGTCAGAAGAGTCGGAATCGCTAGAGTCGGAGTCGGAGGAGTCAGAGGATTGGTACGGCGAGGAGTCGACTTCCCATTCCGGATGCTCGCCTTGGTCATTTTGAAGCTCGGTTTCGCCTGTGGCAGGCTGTGTCTGCTCTGGCGCAACGGGCTGGGTGTCTAGGCCCCCGATGGCGGCCTCGAGAGCCCCGGTCAGTGACGGCGTACTATCGGGCTCGTCGATGTTCATAGCATCACCAGTGCTCATATCTTCCTGAGGCGCGGCAGCCGCATTCACGGCTTCTGCTTCATCACTGGGGGCCGGTTCCTTGACGGCCTCCTCGGCGGCCACATGGGACGCGACAGGTACATCACCCACGCTGCCGGCGGCGACGAGAATGTCGGTGGGAAGAGGAGGGAGGACCTCGTTGGGCTTTGCTTGCCCCAGACCGGGGATCTGGAAGCCAGACATTGCTCAGAGTGAGTGCACAATGGAGCGTCAAGTCCTGCTAGAGATCGAGAGAAGACTGAGGCGCAGAAAGATCAGAAGTGAGATGGTTCAACTTTCAAGTGAGTGATGATGCATGTAGCGATGCGAAGTGTAGAAGGCGAGGGCGCCCGTTATGAAGCTTGTTTGCGGATAGTCATTGAGAGTGACCAATTTTCTCAATGTCGCGATTGCTAGACGTTCAAGTGTTTTTGCGCGAGACGAAAACCTGATCCCTGGACCCTGACAGAAAAAAATCCCAAAGTCTGTCCGATAAGAACTTAAGATCGCCAATCGGTGGGGGGTGACCCTGACAGCCAGCTCTACCAGGTATCTTGGTAAACCTTCGTATGTACCTAATACATATACAGTAACGGAGTATCATAGTATGTAAATCGTTCCGTGTACTTACTCATGTACCGCAGTCTACGGTACGCACAAGGTACCTGTAGGGACCCCGTCTCCCCCGTCTGCGCCACGCGCATGTGCCTTGTACCTTGGTACATACCTATGTACATCTCGTACAAAGTACCTAGGTACAAATTACAATTTACGCCACACGGTTACTGTGCAGTGTGCAATATGGACAGCGTCAAGTTCAAGGGGGCTGATATTATTAACTTCTCCCCAACGTTCGAGCCTCACGACTCACGACTCACGAGTCACGAGTCACAAGTCACAACACGTAGGCAGCACAACAGCACGACAGTCGCGAATATGGCCTCGAATCCCCCGCAAGGCCAGCGGCAATTCGAGCATCCGGCTTCCAGTCATGCCAAGAAGAAGTAGGTCGGCTTCGTTCCTCCTTCGTTCATTCTCTGCTGCCCCCATTAGCTGACCCGCATCGTCATTCCACAGGCGCAAGGGCCCTTTACCAATCGAGCCCATCACCGCCTTCTATGTCTTCTTCGCAGCTGCCATGATCGCGGCCCTGTTCGCGCCGATCCAGGATTGCGATGAGACCTTTAACTACTGGGAGCCAGCTCACTACCTGTCTCATGGCTATGGTTTGCAGACGTGGGAGTACTCCCCCGACTATGCCATCCGAAGCTGGCTGTATGTCAGTCTGCACGCTGTGGTGGGAAACCTCCGCCGACTGCTACCGCAGTCTTCCAAGGTGTGTCTTTCAGTCTTTTCATGCCAGAGACTTCTCTGTAGCGCCTGTTCTTTGTCTGCTAACGGTGCTTGTGCTGTGACAAGGTCTCCGAGTTCTACTTGATTCGCTACGGGCTTGCCTTTCTGTGCGCCTTGTGTCAGACCATCTTGTTCAAGGTCATCAGCCTGACCCTGAACGGCAGAATCGGCATGTTCTTCCTGATTGCCACTGTCACCAGCCCTGGAAACTTTCACGCCAGTGCTGCCTTCTTGCCGTCGAGCTTCGCCATGTACATGTGCATGATTGGTGCGGCGTCGTTTATGAACTGGCGGGGCGGCATCAAAACTGCGCATGGCATCTTTTGGTTTGCGGTGGCGGGCATTCTTGGATGGCCGTTTGCGTCGGCTCTTTGTGCTCCCTATTTGTTGGAAGAACTGGTGCTTGTCTGCTTTAGTGACAAGGATGCTTTTATCGAAGCAATTATTCGCTTCTTCCGAGGGGTTATTGCTGGCTTACTTGTTCTTGTGAGTCTACCTATGCTTTGATACGACTTTCGGTTTTTCTTCACGGCCAGGACTAACGCCTCGATAGTTCTTTGACTTTCTGATCAATCTCTTTTTCTATAAAAAGATGGCCGTTGTCAGTTGGAACATTGTCAAGTACAACATATTCTCATCCACCGGCGGCCCGGAACTCTATGGTACAGAGCCCTGGACGTTTTACATAAAGAACTTGGCGCTCAACTTCAACATCTGGTTCGTCCTAGCGCTCCTAGCGCTGCCCTTGTTCCTGCTCCAGAAAGTGATTTCGCCCTCGGGACACGGCTTCCAGTCAGGGCTGCGGACCGTGGTTTTTGTTGCACCCTTTTACATGTGGTTGGCCATCTTCACGGCGCAGCCTCACAAAGAAGAAAGATTCATGTATCCGGTGTACCCGTTCCTGGCGCTGAACGCCTCCATCTCTCTGCACATCATCCTGGCCGCTGTTGGCAGCACCAACCCGGGCACATTAGCAGGGAGGATCCCCGCTCGCCTCAAGCTTCTCGGTGTCAGCATCGTCATGTTGTTAGCATTGGACGTAGGCCTGCTTCGACTTTACGGCATCTACTCAGCTTACTCGGCGCCCCTCAAGGTCTACTCGAGATTGCGGGGTGCCCACGACGGCCAACCTCCTCTCGGACGGGAGGGCGACCTCGTTTGTTTCGGCAAGGAATGGTACCGATTTCCGTCCTCTTTCTTCCTCCCCAAGGACATGCACGCCAAGTTTGTGCGCTCCGAGTTCAGGGGTCTTTTGCCGGGCGAGTTCTCCGAGGCCAGAACTGGATTCGGCTTCTGGAGCGGAACATGGCTGCCGACCAGCGGACTGAACGACCGAAACGAAGAAGATCCAGGCAAATACGTGGACCAGAGAGCCTGCTCATTCCTGGTCGACACGCAGTATCCGCTGCGAAAAGAATCACCGCCTCCCAGCGAGCCTGATTTCGTAGGGGATTTCGACACGTGGGATATTGTCCAGTGCGAGCCCTTCCTCGACGCTGCGAATACACATATCCTAGCCCGCACGCTTTGGGTCCCGGAATGGCAAGCTGTGCCAGAGAAGTACAGGAGGAAATGGGGGCGTCATTGTCTGTTGCAGAGGAAAATGGTGACCTAAAAGGGACAAGAAGATGAAACGAAAAAAAAAAGAAACCAAAGTCATGTGGCTCACTGCAAAGACAGAAATCGCGATTCTGAGACTCATCGTATTGAATGCCCATCCAGCGAAAGGAACCTGGTGCGCAATCTTTGAGGATGAATGTATTACATAGTGAAGCCCGACCAACTGCATACGCCGCCAGTAATATCCTCCAATAGAAGCCCCTCCCCTAAATACTTGCTACCTCCTCGTCGCTTTCAGATCTTCCCGCGATGCGAATCAGCCACTCCGCTTCCCGACAATCCAAGATGATCAACCCGGCATCGGGCCGCCTGTTCTTACTTGACAGCGGGCCCAAGTCAACGGGATGGAGACGACACACAGCCACCCGGATCGCTGGCCGGACTGTGGAGTTTCAACTTGAGCGTGGCGATAAGCGGGCTGATCGTCACGAAACCCCCTCGAGACTCAGATTGGGGATGCTTGTCCCGCGCGGTTGTCTTGAAAGTTGTAGCCGTGCGTGGTGGACGGGGAAATACAGTCCGACATGGAGGACCGCCCGGGCCCACTGAGTAAAGGGAGGAAGTTTGGGATCTTATACGGATATGCATGGAGATGGAGCCATCAAGCAGTTTACGAATACCAGGTATGTACATACATACAACAGAGCATGTAGGTAGGTACATAGCTGAGGATGGGGCTGAGAGCTGAATGGAGCGCACAACTGTGTAAGCTTTTCACTTGGCCTTTCTTGATTGTTCTCGATTCTTGATCCTTTCTTGGGTCGTTCTTTTATACGAATACTTAGCCAGTTAAACGCACGTACAGTATGTATATGTACATACAATATGGCAATCATTTCCTTTCCCTCCATGTGGGTGCCCCATCTTCATTGCCGTACATTACCTACCTAGGTAGGTACCTAGGTAACTGGGCGCAACGACCCAATTGAGGGCCAACAACGCATGGAAGAGGGGCTTGACCTGACGGCGGACGCTGCCGACGCTTTCAACACAGAAAGGTGAAAACGATAGGTAGGTATGTACGGAGTAGCCTGTAGGTACATTTGCGTCTCCCCATGCCCATTTTGCTCCTCTTTCCTCTTTTCTTTTCTTCTATTTCTGTTCTCCGTATGAAAAAGACTGGCACTTTCTCTTCTCATCTCCCCGATCTCGCACGAGTCTGGCCAAACGGCGTTGCTTTTCATGTCTCGTTTCACGTGTGAGATTGCACAGCTGTACGGCCTGTTACTACCTATATAATTCTTGGCTATGCGTATTCGTAGACAAACGCTGTTGCAACTTGCAAGAATTGTCGAAAATCTTCGGCTCTGCGCTTGGACGTCAAGTGAGAAAAGACCTTGTCCGTCTGTGTGGTTGATGAAGGGGTCGCAGTCTGCAGAGCTGCCAGTGTTGCCAGTGCTCACTGCTACCTACCTGTGGGTACATAGGTAGGTACATAGGTAGGTACCTAATGTATACACCTGGTACAGAGGTAGGTAGGTACCTAGCGGAGGCTGCGGAGCGCTGGACAAACGGGGCAAATGGGGCCAAGGGAAGCCTGGGAAGGTGACAAAGCTGGCCTTGTCTCAGGATTCTTACGGAGCCTGGAGCTTCTGGAGGTACCTACCAGGTACCTAACCTAGGGTACCTACCTAACGCAGGGAGTCGCGGGCGGAGGGGCTTGGGTGGACTGGGTCTGGATCTGCCAGCTGCTCGTTCGTACTTGGACGTATTTGGCAGTTGATGGGCAGTTTGGCAGTTTGGCAGTTTGAGGAGTGTTTGGCAGTTGTCTATGTACCTGGTACGGAGTACGGAGTACTAGCAGTGTCTATTAGAAGCAGTCGTGTTCGCAGTGCCGGGCAGTTGTATCAAGTGCCAGTCGTCTAATCGTACGATAGGTTGTAACTTGTAACTTGTGCCCCAAATTCAACTGACAGCAGCTCCAACTTCCAAGGCCACGCCGGACAACTTTCCATCGCCTCGGACTTCTCTCCTCACTTTGGCGCCATCTTGTCTCAGCCTCAATGACGGTCCGGGGTCGCGGCACCTGAAGGGCGAAAAACGATACGAATGATACGAATTGCGCAAGTCTCTGCGAGTCTGCGGACGCACCAGTTTTGTGTCCGTCCAGTTTTTTCGAACCTCGAAATCGCTCGAGACAGGTACCTAAGCTAGCACCAATCGGGGCCCTTCGGCTCGTACCCCGTTGTCCACATCTATGATCTGCCTACCTGGCTGAGGCTGGCACATCACATACTGTATCTGGGCCATGGCATAGCAGCATAGCAAAGGCGTTTGTGTTTTGTTTGGCCTCCCTGGCCTCCCTGGCCTTGCTAGCCCTATGTGACCACAGGACGTTTCGACAAGGTGCTCCTCATGGTGGCAGCGCACGGCGCACAGGTGTCAACGGCGTCGGCGTTTGCTTCTTCGCCTACATACCTACCTACTTGTTGATCTAGCAACTCGCCAGCACATCCCATCCGCTCATTCTCTCTCGCTTCCACGGCCCGAAGAGAGAATAGATTACAGCCTGTTTTTTGGTCTCGCCCGCAGTCACAGTGACTTCACAAGTTCATTGTCAAACTGTCTCCGGAGTCCGGAGGCCGGACCAAGGTGACAACGTGGAGTCAGAGAGGGGGAGCTGCGCGAAAACATCCGCCAATGCATGAGGGAGCTTGATTTTGTATCCTGGCCCTCGTTTTTTTGCAGGCATACCTAAGTAAGTTATAACGGGTTCTCGGCCGGCATGGCTTTCTGTGCCGAAGATAAAGAAATCCGAGTGTCTGGATTCAGGACCCTGGCTTTTGGCGTGGGTCGCGTGGGAGAAAGATGCCTTTTCTGATGCAAGTCTGATATAGGTACCTAAGGTAGGTAGTCATCGAGCCTTGTTCCTTGCGGTCCACATGGTACATTGGTAATAGACTCACTGTTCTGATGTCTGCGACGTCCGCAACTTGCTGGGACTTGTTGTTTTCCCAAATTCCCTCCTCACCTCCCCTGCTTCGGACAATTCTCTGCCCGTTGACGGGCTCACCAGCCCACTCTTCCTCGCTTCTTTTCCTTTCTTTTTCATCCCCCATCCCTCCCGTTTGTCGTGGCCGGCCCTTCTTGAAAATTTCATGGTCCAATCTCAAGATGCCTGTTTCATTCAGTTATCCAAACGTCACTTGCCAGCTGCGCTGTTTCGACACACGGCCTTGGAACCGCCATTACCAACGGTAACACAAGCGAGGCTCTCACACGGACTGTGCCGACCGGTTTTCATTGTCATACTACTTTGTTTTTGTTTTCTCTTGTGTTTGTTTTACCTTGTGTATCCGGCCTCCTAAATAGATCAGACCTTTTCCACTTCTTACCATCCCGCCCATCCACCATCCTTCAATCCATCCATCTGCCTTGGCATCTCACCATCTCACCATCTCAATTTTCTATTCCGCCCCAGATCACGTCCCGGTAGCACGAAAACGTGATTTCACAGAAGCAATGGATACATCGCCGAGCCCAAGACGGCCGGGTGATATGGTCACTCGGCCGAGTCCAGCTCACTCACCGCCAGCGTCGGATTTTACATTTTTCCCTTATATCCACACACGAACAGGCGATCCTATAAAACTAAAGAATTCAATCACTGGCCCGTTGTCTGGCCTCTCAAGTTCAGTCAGATATGCCAGCGGGAAACATGCCGACGTCGAACTGGTGCCACAGCCGAGCGATGATGCTCAGGATCCGTTGGTGAGTCGTCAATGTGCCCTCACACAAGTGACAAGGCACCGTGTGACTCTGATACAAAATTTCGCGGCTTGATTGACCAATCTGACTTATTCACTCTCCTTCGTAGAATTGGCCTTGCTGGCAACGGGATCTGCACTTTGTGTCACTTCTCGTCATGGTCGTGATCGTTGGTGCCACAAAGACAGTCTTTATTCCCACAGCGGGCTCGTTGTCAGAACACTATCGAGTGTCTGACACGTCCATTGCTGTCCTGACTGCAGTGCCACTCATGGTCTCGGCCTTGACTGGAGTTCTCAGCGCCATCGTGGCCAGATTCTGGGGGAAGCGGCCAGTATATATGGCGGCGGCTTTGCTCATGTTCGGCGGCACCATGTGGAACATGACAGCGGGCGACCATTACGGGTTCTGTCTCGCATCTCGAGTTATCCAAGGCCTTGGCTGGGGTGCCTTTGACGTCTTAGTCAATGGCTCTATCCAAGATACGTACTTTGTAAGCGGGAAACCCACACCTTGTTTTCCTCATGGTTTCCATTACTTTTGTAATCTTATGTTCGGTGTTCGGTCTATATATCTTTCATTTTCTCTCTTCTTTATTTTGCGGTCCTACTAGTGAATCCAAACTCTCTTCTACTACAAATACTGATGACGATTCGTATGACAGGAGCACGAAAGGAACGTTCCGTTGACAATATACAACATTGCTTCCATCACGGCCACATGGGGCGCACCGCTCCTCGTCGGACTGGCCCCCACTGTCAACGGCTTCACGACCGCGTTCCGCCTCATCAATTGCTTGTACGGTGTCGCCATTCCTCTGCTCGCATTCGCCGCTCCTGAGTCCACGTTTGACCGCGCAAACGGTGCGATCACGTCCATACCACCCCCTAAATCATGGAGGTTCCGATATCGAGAGAAGGCGCTGAGCGTCCCCGAGTATTTTGCACAGATGAAGTCCTTTTCTTCGCAATCACCCATGACGATCTCCTCGCTGCTACAGGCACCCCGAGCGCTGGTCGCGCCCACCACGTGGATGCTGTTACTTCTCACGTGCGTGCCCTTTGGTGCCCTCTGGGGTCTGACGACGACCATATCCATCATGACCACCCCGGCGCCTCTCTCACTAAGAGGTTCCCTGACAGGAGTCTTGATGACGGGGCCATGGGTCATTGCTCTACTGTGCGTCGGGGGAGTCTCATTATACCGAGGCCTGCACGAAGTACGGTCCACTCGGCGCGTGAGCTGCCTGCTTCTCGCTGCCGGCACCGCTCTGGTCCTCATCGGCTTGCTATCCTATGGTCTAGGCATCCACGGCTTCATGAACAGCCATCCGTCTTCCTCTGGTCGGAGTCCTATCTTCTCTCCCACAGCCTCCAAGCAGGTCAGCCTACCGCTTTTGTCCCTGCAGCTGGGCATACTCGCTGGCGGCAGCTACACCCTTGACACCACTGTCCGGGCCTTCATCGCTCGCTCCGCGTCTTTTACATCACCGAGCATTGTCGTCGACCACCGCACCAGTTTCGATATGCTCTCTGGCGTGATTGTGCTTCGTAGTCTCGCCACGGGTGTCTTTGTCCTCATCCTGCCACATATTGTGACCGTCCATGGCGGGCTCAAGGCGGCGGTTATTGGGCTGGCAGTAACGCAAGTCGTGCTGATTGCTGGGCTGATGGCTCTATGGTGGCTTTGCGACAAGTCGGTGTGGCAAGTCGATGGTAAGGTCATGGACTTGGTGAATTGGAAGTTGTTGAGGAGGGCGTCTACGAGTTTCTTTGATGCGGACTAGACAGTCAACACGTGCATTTGGTCGCTCTTTGCTTGCTTGTTTCTTTTTTTTCCATTTGGGGTCTCATTGATCTGCATAGCTGTTTCTTCTTCTTTGTCTCTTTTCTTACTTTTCTCTCCCTTTATGCCTATATATCCATACATTGTTCTTTTCTTGCGTCTTTCATTTCGCATTCTAATTTCTTGTCCTCTCCTTTTTAAAAAGTACGACGACTTCGGCAAGTCGGCATGACACATGACACATGACCTCTTTTGGCTTGATTTGTATCACGAAACTCTTAACATTGCATGTACATTGGATGACAAAACACCGGAACCAGACCGACGGGGGGATATAAATGAGGGATGCATATCATATAGCATTTTTTTGGAGTATTTGGAGCGGAATCCTTTACTAAAAAGTTCTTTATAAAATGGTACATCATATATGATATGAGTGATGAGTCTCATGGACATGACACATGTGCTTTGGAGTTGGCGAACAGTTTCTGTGTATATTT
The DNA here is from genome assembly GCA_018360345.1 of Claviceps sp. LM84 group G4. Taxonomy (NCBI): domain Eukaryota; kingdom Fungi; phylum Ascomycota; class Sordariomycetes; order Hypocreales; family Clavicipitaceae; genus Claviceps; species Claviceps sp. LM84 group G4. Next base: position 18,135 of record SRQH01000005.1, on the reverse strand, counting down.
CGCTCCATAGGCATAAAGCAGCTGTTCCTCACTCACTTGGTCTTTGCTGTTTGTGATTGTAAAACAAGAATCACCATTTTCGTAGTTTTGCAGATTTTCGTTTGCGCATGGGCAGTGAATCTAGACAACGACTACGAGTACGTTGAGCTGAAAATCTGACACGAGCGTAATCACCTCGCACTACACTGCAACGTGGCCATGAATCGCACTTGAATGCTATTTACGCCGAAGAGTCGGAAAGATCAAGTAAAGTCCCATACAGTAGCACTAAGCACACGGCCCAGTGGTAGACGGTACTCACGGGAGCACTGAGCAGTAGCAAGGCGGGAGATAACCCGAGCTTATTGATCATCCGCGCGCTTCCGTCTGGTGGATGACACGAAGGATCGCTTATCTCACTTCTGAGCGCTGAGTATGTACCTACATATTTGCGTTAATGACTCGTACGGTCCGCTGACAAATAGCTCTTTCGTTCTTCCAGTGTGTAAACGAAAATTGCGTCGGCATGGCGTGTCGCTGACACCACAGACAGTGTATTCACTTAATACAACAACTACTGCTTCTTATTGCCTTGTGCGCGAGTTCTCTTGGTACCACTTCATTCTCCAGATTGAAATGTCGTCGCCTATCCATCATGATTCATCGGCCTGTTTTCCACTGCCACGGTTCTCATTGCTCGTGCCTCTTCTCGTGCTGCGGGTAGTGTGAAAAGCTATCCAATTTGATCTCACTAGGTAGTAACTACCAGGAATACTTGGCTCGATGGGTATAGGTATATAACTCAGATGGTATACAGAAAATCCGGTCTCTTGTCGCCGAGTTCATTCATCTCTGCCTCCGTCATCCCCGCCACCCAACCGTCGCGATCCCCCCGACGCCGCCTCGTGTTCTCCTTTCTCAGCGCGGTCGCAAAGAGGAGAGATCCGCCAAACAAGCACACAACAAGATAGGCGAGAATGGTGCCATGACCCTCAAGATAGCGCGGCGGTGAGCGGTAGATGACGCTACTCACAACACCATTCAGATTGCCCCAGCCGATGAACATCCCCAGCACAATGCCGCGCTTGTACACACCCTCCACATTGTTGGACACCCACACAACGGTGAGAGGGATGGGTGGATATATGCCCATGGCCCCAAGAAAAGTTCCTGCATACTGGACTGCTGGATTCGTGCTCGAAATCAGCATGACGAATCCGACAGCAGCCACCACGGCAGAGCCCATGATGAAGACACCTCGCCTCTGGAATCTATCAGACAAGAAACCAACAACGACGGTCAGCACAGCCGCCAGGGCATACGGCGGCACACTCAGAAGCTGATTCTTGATGATATCGTCGGGGGAAGTAAAGCGCATGGACTGGATAATCGTAGGCAAAAACACGCTAAAGGAGTACAGGGGCATCAAGGAGCCCATATAGATGAGCATCGCATTATATGTCTTCCAATCTCGAACAGCCGCCCACACATACTCCCACTTGAAATCCTCATGTCTTGCTGCGCTCTGATTATCGTTTTTCAGCCGGAGCAGTACCCTCGCGCGGTCTTGCGGCGACAGAAAACGCGCCTCGTCGGGGAAGTCATGCACCATGAAGAACGATATGAAGCCGACGAATACTGTCAGTGAGCCCTCGATGATGAAGATCCAAGCCCAGCCGGCGATGCCGCGCATACCGTCCATTTTCTGGATCCCTGCTGCGAGGAGCCCGCCAAAGGAGCCGGCCAGGGCAGCCGCGGAGAAGAAGATGGCGGCGCGGACGCCGAACTCGTTGCGCTTGTACCAGCAGGAGAGGTAGTAGTTCACGCCGGGGAAGAGGCCTGCTTCGGCGACTCCGAGGAACCAGCGGGCAGCCATGAGGCCGGACCAATTTTTCACGAAGCCCATGCCGAGCATGCAGGATCCCCATATGATCCTAGGTGTGGGCAAGTGCCAAGTGGAAGGGTTACGTAAACGTTAGCGCACTTGTTTCAGGATCTAGAGGGCTGGTCTGAGTGGTCTCTGGATAGTGAGAAGCTTCAAGCAGAAGATTCAAGAGCAAGAGCATGGGAGCCAGGGAGAAAACAGATGAACTGTGAATCACAGGAATATAAAGTTATAAAAGAAAGACGGGGGGTCGTCAAGTCGATCAAGAATTTGAACCAGAAGCACGATATGGCATCATATGGGCCAGTGAGTGCTTACATGATAACCGGAATAAACCGAGAAGGCCTCCACCGCTTGAGCAGGAAATTCGAGAGCGCCTCAAAAAGCGCGTACGATACAAAAAAGATGATGAGCGTGGCCGGATATTTGAACGACTTGGGGTCGATCCCAAGGTCCCTCTCGAGATGCGCAATCTTGGCATTGCCGATATTGGTGCGGTCCAAGAAGCAAATCAGGTACAACAGACACAGCTAGCAAGAAGGAATTCAAGTGGTTAATTTTATTTCACGCGATGCGGATGAACCATTGATGAACAAAAAAAGTACAGCGGTAAGGAATCAAGGATAGAGCCACGAGTGTACGTACCCATGGTATCAGCGCAAGATCGAGTTTCCACAGCAATTTACGCTCCTATGTCCCCCAGCAGCCAAGGTCGTCTAGGTCAGCAAACTTCAAAAGGGCGGATTCCGAAGGGCGCCAACGTTGAACGTTACACGTAGCATGCTCAGATGCTGCATGTCCATGACAGAATGAGAAGGGGCGACAAGACGCGCGAGGGCTGAAGCTTCGAGCAGCTTCTGAAGTTCTGACTCAGCTCACCACTTCTTTTCTCTGAGCCTCAGACAAACCGGCATCGGGATCAGCCAGCTGTTCAAGGTCGGAGCTATCCAAGGAGCCGGCGGCAGGACGATAGTCGAGCCGAAGCGCATTGCTCGCTTTCTCGGGTTGGTCCATTCGAACTTGAAGCGCGTAGTGGGATCGCGCTGCTTCAGATAGGTATATCAACTTGATTGATAGAAGGCTGTTATGCACCTGTAGATACTAGATGTAAGGGCCAGAAGTGGTGTTGGGACGGACGACAGTCGGACAGAGGGAAGAAATTCGGAAAGTTGAGATTGAGAATGGCGGACGACGAGGTGCATATAATACAACAGCGCAAAGGGCGGCAGCTTCAGAGAACAGAACTATCAGAGTTGCGCACCAAGTTGCATCTCGCGTCTCATGTTACAATGTATTGTATGTACATATGTACATACCTACCTACAACGGGTTTGTAATTACACACACCCAACACATAGGGGGTTTGTAATACATACCTACATACCTTGTACATATGTACGGAGTATGTACATATGTACATAACAATGATAACATACATACATGCGCTAGCCCAATTTGGCCCGATTCCAGCCTTCCCCCGCTGATCTTGTCCCGACGCCCGACGCCCGTCGCCCGTCGTCCCGCGTCCGGGATTCTCCACTCGATTTGATGCGGGGAAGACTTTGGCCATGGACGATGGGACTGAGAGGTACATATGTACCTAGGTACCTAGGTATGTACATACATAGAGGTAGGTATGTACTACATACATGGGGCATCCGGCCAGAAGACAGCACAATGCGGTGGTGCAACATGTGATAACCTAACAATGAAAGAGGAGAGGAAATGCCGCGCGGAAATTAGACTCATTGGCTGGTGTAGATAACTAATGTAGGTACAACTTCGCGCCTATCTCTGGGTTACATAATCTTGTGGTCGCCTTTCCTGCCAAGACCCCTGTTTCCTCCGCATATTGTGTCACGCGACTCACGCCGCGCTCCTCCCGAGCCGCTCGAGGAACAAAGCGCGCCAATCTGCTGAGAGACTTCTGTCTTCCTCGAGCACCACATCACTGACCAGTGACACCCACTGACACGTCGTCCATGATCCATCCAAGCATCTAGAATCCTAGATGCGGTGCGCGGTTCCCTTTGAAGTTTGACCCTTTCTCGCGACTAGTATCATGGTCATCACCGTCTTCACCGTCGTCTTCATCCAGCGTTGCCGTCGTGGCATGGCTGTGCTTCGCAGTCTCGCCACGGGCATTGTCCGTTCCGAACTTCCGATCCCGCCTCAAGGCTCATGCCGTAACGTCGTTACCATCTATGGTGTCCTCGAGGAGGCGGTGACACTGTACACAAGTCATGTTGAAGGCCGGGCCAATGACTCTGTAGTACTAGTGGCTGAGCGATAGGTCGGTCTGGGCCATGAACCTGATCCTGGTGAGCGGCGAGCCAGAAGTTCCTGAGCCTTGAAGAGGGCGTCCAACAGTTGTTTTTGATACGGTCCGCGCGGCGCGGACTATGTAGCCTACCTAGTACCTAAGGCAGGCATACACACGTGCGTCGAGGCGGCCAAGCATCACAATCGATTCAGTCGCTCTCTGCTCGCTTCCCCCTTTCTTTTTCTTCTCTTCTTTTCTTCATCTCGATTCTTCCATTTAGTATCTTTGCACGACTACGTTATTCTTTCTTCCAGGATCCCGAAATCCTATGGTACGACGACTGCGACAGCCTACAGGCGACAACTTACAAGTCGTCATGACCTATGAGTATTGAGTATGATCTGGTTTGGCTCCATCTATGTCACGAAATAGTAAATTCTCAGCATTGAATGACAAAACATAGAAACCACGATGGTGTGGTAATACGAATGTATTATGTGCGGTAGATATCATATAGCGTTTGCTGGAGTGTCTAGAGCATAGAGGCAAATTTCTTTCGTGAAAGTTCTGTTGCAACTTGTTGTGTAATAGCCTAATAGGTAGTACTACTAGTCCTGTGACGGACAATTTCTGAAATTCTGGGTGTATGTCATTCCATAGAAGCCTTTCTATGCAAAGACAATTTTTTTCTCCCTCACTTGGCCTTTGATGCTTCTTAAATAAGAATCACCATTTTCATACTTCATAGTTTTGCCGAATGTCGTTTGCGGGTGATCAGTGAAACCACAACAATGACTACGTACGAACGCATATGAAGTGAAAAGCTGAAAGTAGCTCAGGAGTGATGAGTTCCGCGTAATAACGTCGAACCACGGTCCACACCACATTCTGTTCTCTTTCATGTTCCGCTGACAAATGGCTTTTCTATCTTTTTAGTGCCGTAAACGAAGATTGCCTCGAGAGCAAAGGGCGATGCCGCGATACGTCGGCAAAACGTTGCGCTTACGCCCTACACAGTGATTGCTCGACAGATGACAGCCACACGCGAGGCTGTGTGGTGTCTGCTTCTTGTCGCCGTGTGCGCGAGTTCTCGTGGTACCGCTGCATTCTCCAAATTACAGTCTTGTCGCCGGGTGTTCCATCACCCAACCACCCGCCTGTTTGCCGGTGCCACAGTTCTCACTGCTCAACCCTCTTCTCGAGCTGATGAATGTTCATTAAGCTGGCAGTGCCATCGAAGCCAGAGACCTCACGAGTAGTGTGAAGAACTATCCAATTCGAAGCTCACTGAGTCACTGCTAGGAATACAGTAATACTTGACTCGAGATTGATGCAAAAAGGATGGAAAAGTCAAACGTGGCTCGATGTAGATACTCCACTCATACATGCCCTATTATCTATACATGGCGTAATATGATTATGTATGGATAGTGATACACAGCTCAAAGAGTGTACAAAAAGTCTGGTCTCTTGTCGCCGAGTTCATTCATCTCTGCCTCCGTCATCCCCGCCACCCAACCGTCGCGGTCCCCTCGGCGCCGCCTCGCGTTCTCCTTGCGCAGGGCGGCTGAATAGAGGAGAGCTCCGCCAAACAAGCACACAACGAGATAGGCGAGAATGGTGCCATGACCCTCAAAATAGCGCGGCGGTGAGCGGTAGATGACGCTACTCACAACACCATTCAGATTGCCCCAGCCGATGACCATCCCCAGCACAATGCCGCGCTTGTACACACCCTCCACATTGTTGGACACCCACACAATGGTGAGAGGGATGGGCGAATAGACGCCCGTGGCTCCGAGAAACGTCCCCACGTATTGCACCGCAGGACTTGTGCTCGAAATCAGCATGACGAATCCGACAGCAGCCACCACGGCGCAGCCCATGATGAAGACGCCTCGTCTCTGCAGTCTATCAGACAAGAAACCAACAACGACGGTCAGCACAGCCGCCAGGGCATACGGCGGCACACTCAGAAGCTGATTCTTGATGATGTCGTCGGAGGAAGTAAAGCTCATGGACTGGATAATCGTAGGCAAAAACACGCTAAAGGAGTACAGGGGCATCACAGAGCCCATGTAGATGACCATCCCGCAATACGTCTTCCAATCTCGCACAGCTGCCCACGCATACTCCCACTTGAAATCCTCATGTCTTGCTGCGCTCTGATTATCATTTTTCAGCCGGAGTAGTACCCTTGCGCGGTCCTCCGGCGACAGAAAACGCGCCTCGTCGGGGAAATCGTGGACCATCCAGAAAGATACGATTCCGACGCAGATGGTAAGTGAGCCCTCGATGATGAAGATCCAGGCCCAGCCGGCGATGCCGCGCATACCGTCCATTTTCTGGATCCCTGCTGCGAGGAGCCCGCCAAAGGAGCCGGCCAGAGCAGCCGCGGAGAAGAAGATGGCGGCGCGGACGCCGAACTCGTTGCGCTTGTACCAGCAGGAGAGGTAGTAGTTCACGCCGGGGAAGAGGCCTGCTTCAGCGGTGCCGAGGAACCAGCGGGCAGCCATGAGGCCGGACCAATTTTTCACGAAGCCCATGCCGAGCATGCAGCAGCCCCAGAGGATCCTGGGAGCCAAGGTAAGTAGGAGGGTTTCGTTAGCGCTCTTGATCAGACTCAGGAAGCTGAAAAGTGAGAAGAATAAGAGTACAGGAATCAGAATAATGGGGATCAGGGAGAAAAGCAGACATGAACAAACAGAGCTGAGCGTGCTATATGATAGCAACCAGAGACGGAAAGGCAGTAAGACACAGCGCAACAGAGTACTAGAATGGCAAAGTGGTGTAGTAGAAGCAAGAGGAAGTTAGGAACTAAGAAGTACATGTATACGGTATATGTCAAAGGCATGAGCACAGACAGAGAGAACAGGAAAAACATGGACTACAAAAGACGGGGTCATGAAGAGACAGACACTGAATCAGCCTTCAGGAGCAAGACATAAACCAGCAAGTGCTTACATGATGGCCGGAATCAACCGAGAAGGCTTCCACCTCTTGAGCAGAAAATTCGAGAGCGCCTCGAAAACTGCGTACGATACAAAAAATGTGATGAGCGTAGCCGAGTACTTGAATGACTTGGGGTCAATTCCAAGATCCCTCTCCAGATGCGCAATCTTCGCATTGCCGATGTTGGTGCGGTCCAAGAAGCAAATCAGGTACAACAGACAGAGCTAGCAGGCAGACGACGATTTAGTTTCACTCATTTCGTGCATTCGATGCAGCCGTGACTTGTAGCTATGATGAACAAATCCATCCGCCGCGGGAAGGATGGTGTACATTAACATACCCATGGTATCAGGGCAAGGTCAAGTTTCCAGAGCAATTTACGCTCCTATTTCTCACATCACAGCAGCCATGGCCGTCTAGGTCAGCAAGCGGCGCCAAATGTAGCCATAAGATAAAGAGACAGAAGAAGCAGCTCACCACTTCTTTTCTCTGAGCCTCAGACAAGCCGGCATCGGGATCAGGCAGCTTTTCGAGATCGGCGCTGGAAAACGAGCCAGTGGCGGGGACAGTTTCGAGCGCACTGCTCGCTTTCTCGAACTGGCTCATCGGATAGGCGTGGTGGAATCGCGCCGCTTCAGATCTGTATCTGGCGTTGTTCTGACTTGATGGAAAGACTGTCTGTCGTGCGATTGAGTTGGCAAAGGCTGGCAACGGGGAAGCTGTAGATGCGGAGAGCGGGCGTTGACTCGTGACTCGTGACTCGTGACTCGTGATAGACAGCAGAAGGAGTTCCAGGGGACCGAGGAAGATGGGAATGGCGGAGGATGAGGTGCGCAAAGATGAGGAGTCAAAGGCGGCAGTTTGGGAGGGCGGGTCGATAGATAGACAGATCTATCAAAGTCGCATCAGCTTGCGCATCGTGCATCTCATGTTGCATATTGCTGACTGCGCTAGCCCCAATCTGGCCCGATTCCAGCCTCTTTCGTCCCGTCGTCCCGTCGTCCCGCGTTCGGGGCGAGATAAAGACCCGTCTCTCTACTCGATCTAGTGGAATGCGGGGCTGACTTTGGCCAATGGGCTATCGGCTAGAAGATGCGCAAGACGGAACCACGGCATTCGGAATTTCGGTGCAACACAACACGTGCGCCAATTTATTTAAGAAAGGAGAGGGGAGGAATTCTGTAAGGGACCCTTCTCCGTAATGTCGGTACAGTACCTACATACAGATGCCGCCCGGAACGTAAACTCATTGGCTAGAGACCTCAAAAGGTATGGTCTCGTTGATCTGAAGTTGCTGCCCTGCCTTAGGTACGTAGGTACCTAGGTACCTATATGTAGTACCAAGATCCCTGCTTTCCCCACACGACTCACGCTGCTCCCTGAACCGCATCTAGCCGGCTTCCGAACCGATAACAGAAATGCCGTCGTGTACACAGTAGTAGTACGACTCAGTACATACGAGGCACAGAGCGCGCTTGTTCAATCAGCAAAAGAACTCCCGGCGGTAATCTCGGCTGAAACTTCCTCGAGAACCACGTCGCTGACACGCCGGATGCGTTCCCCGTGCGCCTCATCCACCCAGAAATCTAGCTGCAACGCGCTGCTGTCTTTCTCGCCACCGGTACCATCATCATCATCATCATCATCATCATCGCCGTCTTCGTCATCCAGACTCGTCGTGAAGTTCATTCCCACGACTAGCGGTTCCATCGAGGCCACAATCGCACCCGACTGCGTTTTAAAGAAACGAAATGCCGGCGCTGGCGCCTCTCTCCCACGGAGACCCCCGCGGGCCCTACGATCCGTCCCGGCTCCCGGCTTCGCCATGCCATCCTGGATCTCGAAGCCGTCATTCACACAAGGCTGGTTGAGACAATAGTTGACGCCACGATGCCCCGGATTCTGCAGCGCGATCTGCACCTTGTGCGTCTTGAGTCCATCCTGCTGCCACGGCGCAAACATGGCCCTCAGCTGCTTGCCCTGCCGCTTGTTGGTTGTGCGCCGCACACAGCGCGAGACGGCGTGTCCGCCAGCCTGGCTGCTCTCACGAGTGAAGAAGAAGGGGTACTCGTCGCACACGAAGAACATGCCGCCCACGTGGCCTTGGAGGCCGTGTTTGTCCCGGCATCGGTTGCCGGACACGCTGCAGCCCGAGGCCTTGAGGTTGGCGATCATGACGTCATGTTCTACGGCACTGCTGTCCCATGTTAGACTTTGTGGGAAGCGCGGCTGCGCGCATCGCATTGCCCAGCACATGTTTGTGCAGATCTCGGGCATGCGCTTGCAGTTGAATGTGATGTCGGGTGGTGACTCTGAGGCGTGGAGACTTGTCGCGAAGATCATCGTGATGATGCGGGCCGCGCGGAGCAGAGAGTGAGGGGGCATGGTGATTGTGTCTGTTCTTCGTTGTTGTGTGTAGCTGAGTAGACTGTGGTTGATCAAAAACGACCCCCTTTATGAATCGTGAGACGAGAAGGAAATGGATCTTTTTGGAATATGAACTTGATCATGGCCAGTTCCATTGGGATATCAATTGATCATAAAGGAAAATCCAACACAGATGGGAAAGAATGAAGAAAAAAAGCAACACAAGAGACACGGAGGAGTTTTGGACTTTGGGGGAGAAGATTATGGGCCAAGATTCTTCGTGGCACGCTTCCATTAGTCGCCGACTTTTAAGTTAAAGAAAGACTGGGCACAGTGGGCAGTGAAATAGCATGTGAAATGTAAAATGACAAGTCACTCCACCCACAAAAGGTACCATTCGACAATAAAGTTTCGCTTGAAGATGATGGACTGCAAATCACAGACTGTAGTTGCGGGCAGTTCATTGCTCATGTGGTTTCCACGCCCTAATAATGCCCTTTCGCTTTTTTTGTTTCCTGAGGTCCGAACTTCGAAGTGAGTACCTACCTAATGTACCTGTTCTGATCAGTGGGCCGTGGCTGTTCCTTTGTGACTTCTACTTGCGTCTCGCTTAGTTAGGTAGGTAGGTAGCCTTGGCATGGCTTCCTACCTGGCCTCGCCTGAATCTCATGAACCTGTTTGTTGCGTTGTTGTATGCACATGATCCTCACCGTCTTCTGTCTTGTTCGTGTTGACGACGGGCCCAGCCGCCGTAACAGGTACCTACCTTAGGTACCTAATGTACCTATAGGCTAGGAGGTATGTACCTAAGGATGTTTGTATACATACCTAGGTACGTATTATTGGTTAGGTAGGTACATACCTAGGTAGGTACCTTGGACCTGGTAGCCACCTCCTGGTAATGTGGGACCAGCGGGCGCTCCACGTTGGCTGCAGCCGGTCGACCGTCCCTCTTCTGAAGTTCTGAGTTCTCTCTCTCTCACTCAGTCAAGAGTCAAGGCAGTGCATAACAACTTTCAAGAAAGCCGGCGAGGATATCACCAGTCCGAGGTGATATGAATCATCGCGGAACTCGAGTTCGCCAGCTTCACAGTAAAGCCCCAGCAGACCCAAGTGCTGATTGAATTTGAAGGACAATGTCGAATTCAACTTTGGAATCCATTTGTTGATGTCCTGCACATTGATGGCAGAATGAGCCAGCATGCTGTTGGCGCGGTCCCCTCCCTCCCACAAAGCACGTTGTTGACGCAGCGACTGCATCGTGAGCCTTGTTTCAAGGGGCTCAATGAATCCACCGGCTGGGAGTCGAGTCAGGTCTCTTCGTTGAAGAATTTGGCAGGACTGGTTTGCCAAAAGTTTTTAGGAGGGCAACAATTGATGTTGATGTTCAACTCAACGTCGTCTTTCAATGATTGTTCGAACCTGTCGTGGGCTCAAGTGACTCAACCGTGAAGCTGGCACAGGCTGAGGTGGTATAAAGGGCTACAATGTCGATACATCACACGCCTTCTTCTTTTTGGGCCCAAGCTGCACTACGGACGCATGCCGATAGAGGAGCCTGTGAATTATTGTTGCGAGATGAATATTCCACTATCATGTGTTTGTTGAATCGACACCTACCTGGGTCCTCGGCATTGAAACGTCAACGATGCTGGAAAGCGACGCAAAAATGCCCCGTTCCTCGATGATGGAATCGACAGAGCCTCTTCATTGCTCAATAACAAAGGCATGGAGATTTCGTTCTCGCAAAATCCAGCAGCGACCAGGATCGTGCGATCGAGGCGCTTCATGGTAATCGGGCTTCATGGTAATCGGAGATGTTGCGTATGGATCACGCTGCTCAGTGCTGAGCCTTTTGTTGTTGCGGGATCTCGTCAGGATAGAATCCAGAGGCGAAACATGAGGGCCACACTGCCAAGTGTTCGTGCCTATTGCCGCGCCTAGAGAGACTCTGAAAAAGGGCGAAACGTATAGCTCGTACTGCGGAGCTTTGTTGTAGGCTGCTAATCGTGATTCGTGGTGAAACAGTCGAGCGTTGAATAACAGACAGACTCAGCATTCCGAATCTCTTGCATGGCCTACACAAGCTAGCCTTTCGACTGATTCCCTCACTAGGGTACAGGAAAGGCGAAGCTGTGTCTAGACTTGGGGATTGCTTGACGATGTGAGTTCTCCTGGCCTTGGGTGGGCGGTGCCTGGGGAATCATAGCTCAATTTGCCAAGGATAACCGCTTTCTAGCCTCGAGGCGAGCGATTCCTGCGCATAAAGACTTCTTGAATATAATATTTCTTGGCTTTGGGTGAGTGGTTGCTGCCCCGGAAAGTAAGTCTATTAATCCATCTGCGTGAGTGATTATCTGAGAGGGTGGTCATTCCCCGACCATTTCGGGAATAGTCCCTCATCGCAACGCCGCTTGAATGACGTTCCAACAAGGGGCGTCTTCTTGATGATCCAGGCGCTGCCTTTGCGGTGGTTGCTAGCGAGGCCCAGGGGTCTTTCGGCAAAAGGAACAGTCGACTTCTGAATGTTGAGAACAAGGGCCAAGGACTTTTCTCGGAAAGAAAATCTAACAAAATTCTCTCTCTTCTTACTAGGTTGAAAGGTCTGAGGTAAATAAACAGAGGGATTCCCCCCTTGGATTATAAACTCCCGACTAGGCAGCGAAATTCCTGAGAAAGCATGATGAATCCTTGATGGTGGGTAGACAAAGGTCATCCAGCTCTCTTGAGTCTTTCCACAATGCTTGGCTAGGCGCGGTGACCTTGCCCCCCTTGGCATAAAATTTGACAAGCTTGGTGTCACATTGTCACTTTCTTTCTGAGCTCTTGCGTACCTGCGGGTGACAAGACGCAAGTTTGAATTGAGTGGCCAGTCCGCTGCGCCGATGCTATGCAGAAACATCAACCACTCATCAGTCTTAGATTACCAGAAGGCGTCGAACGCTTCTCAGTTCCAAGAAGTAGGTTTTGCCTGTGACAATCTGTCAGATGCGCAAGGCAAGGCAAGGATACGCACAGGATGAAATGAAGCATATGCAAGAGATTCCCTTCCTTGGGTATACGCAGAGACCTATTCCTTGAGTATGCAGAGATTCAGAGAGGCAAGACTGCTCCATTCTTTGGGTATCTGTTGGGTGTGATTCGGGAGAAGAAGAACGGACCCATGTCCAGAGCCCTCAGCCTTGGCAGTGGTTGGAACCAGTCGCGCGATGGCATTGTGGTGAACTTCTTGGCAGTCAAATGCATATTCCCCGGAAATATTAAATCCAAATTTCCATTCGCTCATGCAGTCTCGGCATCGACGAGCAACGAGAATATAACAACATGCCATATACGGGTCACCTCGTCGACGCTATGCGTAAACGAATACCCCATATCGAGTACCGCCCAAAATCCTCTGTCAGGCCATCTCGACGCTTCAATTTGCAGGAGAGAGCTGCTTGCTGCAATGTCGGGAGTCGGCACCTGTCATCGGCTAAGTTATTACGCGTATTAACCTCTTGGATCTTATCCTGATTCCTGCGGCGCATCTTGTTCGTGCTGGGCGAGTTCGGAGTTGAGGCTGGCGATGAGGCCAAGCAGAGGAGCAAACGACAGACAACGTCAAGAACGCCGCCGCTTCTACGAAGGCTCTGGCGACGTCTGGCCATAAATACAGAGTCAAGTCTCCTAGCTTTGACGGACCAGATTTATCTGCAGCATCTCCTTCTTGACACAAGTTTCCTGAACGGTTCCAACGGTCATCATGTTGTTTGCTGTGTTGCTTCTCTCTCTGGGCATTGTCTCTGCGTACGTTTCATCTCTTCTGGCTCTGCTGAGCTCACCTGGTGCAACCCTAAGCATTCCGATACCCGATACGGTTCCATTTGATCGCACTCGGCCATAGCTAACATGCATTTGATATGACTTGATTCTCGGACAGTCAAGATCGCGGAGAGAGCCAAGCGTGCGTCCATACCGCTACCTGCAGCTGGAACCCGCGCAGACAATGGGGCCAGTACTCACCCTACTTCCCTGCTCCGTCTACCCTTATCAAGAAAGATGTGCCGCCGGGGTGCAAGGTCACATTTGCTTCCGTTCTGTCTCGACATGGCTCTCGCTTCCCTACAGAGGAGAAGAGGGAGACTTATCGCGAACTGCTTCAGAGAATACAGGAGAACGTCCGGATGTATGGCAGAGGTTACGGGTTTATCAAGGAATACGACATCCAGATTCTCGAGGAGAATGATCTCACCGTGGCCGGCAAGAACGAAATGATCCAGTCTGGCATACAGTTTTTCAAGCGCTACGAAAATCTGGCCTGGAGTGTCATCGGCCCTTTTGTCCGGGTTTCTGGATCCGACGCAGTTTTGGACTCAGCGCATTCCTTCATTCGCGGGTTTTTCTATGCGAAGCGCAAGAATCCTCGCCCACACCTGTCCAATGTTCTTGTCATTTCCGAAGAAGATGATGCCAAGAACCCGCTGAACCATGGCACTTGCAAGGGCTTCGAAGATGGCCTGAAATCCGAGCTTCTTGCCGCGAAGAAGAACGCTTGGCTGAAGATTTGGGCACCTTCAGTCATGACACGCCTGAATAGGAAAATGCCAGGTGCCAATCTCACTCTCGAGGAAACCGTGTACATTATGGATCTGTGCCCATTAATAACAGCGGCATCGACCAAGCGGGAACTGTCGCCCTTCTGTCGACTGTTCTCCAAGAAAGAGTGGCTGGCGTATGACTATTACCAAACCCAGGTCAACTGGTACACATATGGACCTGGAAATCCAATGGCATCTAGCCAAGGTGTGGGATATGTCAACGAGCTCATCGCCCGTCTGACTGGGTATCCGGTCGAAGACAACACCTCAACAGACCCGGATCTGGACGGTGACTCGGATACTTTCCCTCTGGACCGCAACATGTACGCCGACTTCGCTTACGACTCCACCCTCATGGCCGTGTATGGTGCCCTAAATTTATGGACAGACGAGTCCGTGGTTCTCCCTAGTAACCGCATGGTCCCTGCCAGCAGAGCAGACGGCTACTCTGCAACGTGGACCGTCCCATTCGCTGCGCGAATGTACGTGGAGAAGATGGACTGCGGTGAAGATGGCAAAGACCTCGTTCGAGTACTCGTCAACGACAGAGTGGTGGTGCCCAAGGGATGCAAGGCCGATGCTCTTGGGCGATGCACGCTAGAGGAATTTGTCAACGGCTTGCAGTTTGCGAGACAGGGTGGGCATTGGGATCAGTGTTAGCGGATTGTCCACGACAAAGCAGCAGCGGGTTCTCCTGAACTGTAATCAATCTTGTTGTCATTGCACACAACACGGAAGATGGGCCATCGCCCGGTACAACTCGGCTTGCCGGACTCAATCAAAGTAAGGCCGCCTAGCGTAGCTTACTCAGATAGACTATTGATCCGAATACACTCTTTGCCCCCATGCCATGTAAACCCCTCTGTTGCTGTGTGAATAGAGAGTGACGATTCACTGGCTAAGTCGATGAGACACGTCACACCGTAAGGTCTACTGTATGAGAGTGTAATTGAAAAGAGGTTGATACTCCGAAATCGAGCCACTGGTTTCCCTAAGATAGTTGAGGCTTCGTAAGAGAAACTCTAGTGCGAGTGCCGAGATCCTACGCAATCTTGAAGCTACTGATGAGAGCGGCTTTGCCCGTGTGGTCACCCGAAAACCCCGCGATGACGCTACACTTCCCCTTCCGGCTGTCTGCACCAGCTTCGAGAGGCTTGGACATCGTTAGAGGCAACAAACAGAGAATGCCGGTCCTGTAATCAACTGTTTTGGAGCCTTCAGCACAGAGCCAATTTGCGAAACTTTGAACCCGCGATTCTCAACTGTCGGCAGTTTGGACCCATCGTGACGAGCTGCAGAGCGATCGCCGCACTGCGAGCGCTGCTCCGCTGGCAAAGCAGGAAAGAAGGAAACAAATGAGCCCTCTACTTCACGAATAACTTCACAAGAAAAGCCCGAATCGTTTCGGGGCGATCTGGCGTGGTCCCACCATCACCATCGGGTGACGAAGGCGCTGTGGGAAACAAGCAAGGCGCCTAATCCAGTTGTACAGCCGCCTTCACGAAACTGACACAGGAGGTCGCCAGAGCCCTTGCAAGTTGCTGGCAGAAGTAGATTCCAAGAGGCTGAGGAGAGATTCTCCCGCGAGCCTTCACCGCGACAGCGAGTCGGGAGAACAAATGGGAGTTGCATCGGGACAGTCTATACTTCTCAGGCCGACGTGCCTGGAGAAATTTGGACAAGTTCTATCCATGGTACCCATGGTCGCACGCCACCGAAGGATACCCAAACACTCTACAATCTCCCGCCTGCTTGTTTTCCGCTGTTCGTTCGCGACACCGCCCCAGAAGGATTCGGCCATTTTTCGCGAGATTTTTCGTGAAGTGCTGGGCACCTTTGCTCTCCTCTATGTTTGCGGGTCGTGCAGCGCGGGCGTCCAAGCTGCAAACATTGGCACACTTTCGCGCCGCGGTCTGAGGCTACGCTATATGATTCGGTCTCGAATATCTCAACACGGCAGATCGGTATACCCAGCTCGTCGAGTGCGATGATGAGGGGCGAGCGCGAGCGTGTATGTAGCGTAATCCTGCGGGTTTCCATATGGACATACGGGCCAAGCCGCTCCCGTTCGTTCGGCCGTCTCTACTTGTGACTGGTGCAGCACGCCGGTTAGCTGTCGAAGGCGTTGTTCAACGAGGAGGAGTGTCTTCCGTCTGCTGACGTGCGTACTTCTCCTTCTGAACGGCCGCGAATTTGGCGTCTGTCAGATTGCCACAGCGTGTACTCCGTATGTATATTCTTTGTGACGCCACTTGCCGCAGAGAATGTTAGCCCTCCGGCAAGAGCAGTTATTGGTGTTAGACGCAGTCTGGCTCTTGCAGCCGCAAGATACACAGTCTCGAGCGAGCGGTCTCACCACAGCTTGTGAAGAACCAGGGATAGGACCTTGCTCAGAAGACTTGCCGACCGGTCCACCGGCTTCAACGTCGTTGCGGTCGGTGAGTTCGTTCCTAATGCTGTCACGAGCCGTACCTATGCCTTCGCGTTCGGTCGACGCGCCACTGGCTTCCACGCTTTGTGAACGACTGCTGGCCCACGTATTCGGGGCGCCGGAGGATTAATGAAGTGCTGGCGGTCGACGAACCGATGCACGTCAAAGTCCGTGGTCTTGAGCACGCTGCCGGTCTCCAAGATGCTCATGGTCTTGTGGTAGTACGGCAGCTCCATGCACGACGCAATCGTCGCAGCAGCGGTTCTAGATGTTGTTGTGAGGGCGGTGATGACGGTAATGGTGCTGATGACAGCGCGGTGCGGAGAAGTACATAAACTGCAATAAGGATGGGTGACGGCTTCCGACTTATTTTGACACTAGTACGAAGTAGGTCCCCCGGCCGAAGTGTGATATCTGTGCAGTTACGGTGTCGCCAGTGGAATTGCCAGTGGTTTGTTCAGTGGTTTGTTCAGTAGTTTGTTCAGTGGTTTGTTCAGTGGTTTGTTCAGTGGTTTGTTCAGTGGATCAGTCCTGCTCTAGCGTTGGCGAAAAAAAAAAAACGGAAAAACGAAAGTGTGCGAACTGATTGCACAATGGAGGTGGCCAGTGGACTTTCAGTGGACTTCCAGTGGAGGTCAGTTTACAGTGGTGCTGGTCAGTGGTCAGTGGTGGGCGGAATCCCGTGAAGAGGAAAACCGAAAACCGAAAAACGAAAAACCGAAAGGGTGCGAACTGTGCACAGTGGTCTTCAGTGGACTTCCAGTGGACTTCCGGTGGAGGGTTCCAGTGGGCGGGGGGGAGGATTAGGGTGACGTGGCGAAAAACGGAAAACGTGCAGATCGTGCGGACGCGCCTGAAAATGTGCCACACAGTCAGCTGTTCACTGTTGAGCTGAGATGTACAACTTCTCCAGGCTGGATTCCGTATGACTACTAAGGACGAAGTGAGGAGGTCACAGAAGCTGATGACAAGCACGGCCAGATGTACACAAAGCAGGACCAGGATGTGCCCCGGGAAGCCTGTCTGTCGCGTGTACGGAGTAGATGGGCTCGTGATCGTTTCTTTCTTATTTTTCCAAAGCTCCCGGATAGTAGACACGGGATTATGAAGATGTAGGAGGAAATCCTACCCCCGCCCTTATGCCTTATGTCCAGCCTCGAGCCTCCAAGAATAAGAAAGTCACCGTCACGACTCACGAGCCATTCACGCGCGACCGATCAATCGAGCCAGGTCTCCACGGGAGAAGACACGTCTCGCAAATGATCTCCCGAGTTATCTTTATAGCTGTCTTCCAGGCAGGTCGAGAAGGGCACGTATAGGTCCAAAAAGCTTGAAGCATGCATGCCCTCTTTGGTCTGAAAATCCCGCGAGAGTCGCGACAGTGAATATGTAGCATGTGCGGATATAAAATAAGGGTCTACGTAGGCCGTAACACTGATCTGACTCCGCCGAAGACAAGGCAGTCTAGGTACCTGGTATGTATCTTCCCTACGGAAAGTCGATTCCTCACCACAGAGAGCTCACCTCTCTCTCTGTGTGTCAAGAAAGTTCCGCCCCTGTATATTTAAAAATGCAGTGACGCTAAGCTGTGCCAGGCGCCAAGAGATAGGCAAAACCGAGAGGAAGGGGGTCTGCGTCGTGCGACCTGCGACCTGCGACGTAAGTCACGTGCGCTCAT
>SRQH01000499.1:0-21365 GCA_018360345.1 Claviceps sp. LM84 group G4 | reverse complement strand
AGACATGGCTGCTCAAAGATGATGGGTTGGTTTTTGGATGAAGCTAAATTGACGCGTCGCGACGAAAAGTGGAGAGATTTTCGCGTTATTCATTTGGGGCCACTGTACATAGTAGGTATGTTCGGAGTATCCGCGTCTCATCCGTTGGCGCATTGTCTCAAGGCTATTAAGCGGGCTTATTGTCAAGAACGCATTACGCAGTCCCACTGGTGACTGATCGCCAGTGCATTCCGTGGACCTGCGCGAAAATATCCATCATCTTGAGATTTGCGCAACATGGCACAATGTCTTTTTCACTGTGACTCTTCGCTGTAATAGGCGACGAACGAGTTTCAAGTCGAGTGGTGTGCCTAATTATTCGGTTGGCACAATATGCCCGTTTCCAGTTGGCCTTCGTGTGGGCGCCCAATTCGTCAATCGTATTGCTTGAAGCCGCTTCGAGTGTAGGTATACATATGTAGCCGCTTCACCGGTCCATCCTTTCGCCTCGCGGGCGGCGGGATACATACCTGGTACAAACAATAAGCCGTCGCGATTGTACTTCGTACGCACTTTTCCACGTGTAAATCCTTCACCTCCACTTTCCCCCCAAACTCTCTCCCTCTTTTCAGTTTCCACTGTGCTCTCCATCTTTTTCGTCCCTCTTCCAAATCACAGTCTAGTCCCACAACATACCATTCTAAGCCTCGCGTTAGCAAGCAGATCCCAAAATAATTCACGTATCTCGTGCCTGAACATCGATGCGTGGAGGCTTCCCACAAGATGCAGATCAAGGACCCATCTGTGCCCCGTACCAGGTACCAGGTACCAGGTACCTATGTATGTACATATCTCGTAGACTGTCAGCCTCTCCAGGCCACAGCGCCCCCAACCTGCGCCTTCAAACACGTGACACGCAAGAATGTCCCAACTCCCTCCTCGATTCAATTCTCCCGGCGCACCCAAAATCTCTGGCTTGGCTGCCTTGCGTCAAGTGTGGCATCCAAAACCCAAATACGGAGTAGAAACAGACCAAGTTGCTCATTCCGAATAATTCAACACACCACGGCGGCAAAGCAGCTCTTTCATTCACCATTGATGCCATCATGCCCCCGTCCTATGCAACCACCACAGCCCACCACACGGCGCAGCCTCGCAGGCAGACAGACAAGGCCCGACTCCCGAGAAGACAACGCTCCATTCCAGAACAAGCACCCATCACTGATCAGTGATGACGGATTGCTCCACCCCCAAAAGTTGCACCTGCGACCAAGAAAAAAAGAAAAAAAAAACGCTGCTCCATCCCTCCCTCCAGACCAGAGTCCAAACTACGGAGTACGGAGTCGTACACATGATGGCAGACGAAACAGCTAGAAGCCATAGCAAAAGAAAATCAAACCCACACTCTAGACGTCATCCCCTTCTCCCTTCCTTCCCCTCCTCCCTCCATCAATATACAGTACGTACCTAGGTTCTTAGTACATATGTACATACATAGGTACTCCCGTATACATACCTACCTACGGATACACTGTACAGCCTACACCCACCCACGGGCCACACCCCCACCGTCCCTACCTAGGTAGGTACCTACAGGCTACTCCGTACAGACCACATGGCATGATGGCACACACGAATGAAATGCCGGACCCCCGCCCAAAACGCTCAACTAGGCAAGTCCGGAGCGTTACATTCCCACCCCCTCCCCGGACAGTATGTACCGACTTGTGCCGCAACCCACGCACGCTGCCATTCTACCTAAGGGCCCTAGGCTCTCGGCTGTACCGCTCCACATGAGAAGACGCGCGCCTCCGAGTTGGCCTCAGTTGAGAATCTTCGTGGGGAGTGACAGATCTCGTATTCAATGACCTACATACATACATACCTACGGAGCTGTTGGTGTGGCAGCTGGTGCCGGTGTGCGCGCTGTAGAGTGAGTGAATGTTGAAGACTTGAAGTGCGTTTATGTGTAGGTATGTATGTACGTACATACAGTATGTGCATACATGCTTATCTCGTGGTGGGTGCAACTACGCCGCTACGGTTGTTGGCGTGGCGCTTCCGGGGGCTACGGATGATTTTTGTTTACCTAAATGTACCTTGTTCTTTCGGTGAGGTGAGCGACGTTGCTCATGCTGTGCCTTTGAAGTTTGCTGCGGGTACTCCCCTGCTGAAGCGCTGCTGCGCTGAAGCCATCGCAGATATGGTGGTAGGTACTCCGTATGTAGCCAGTGGCCACATGGTCTCTCTCACTTGCAAACCGGTCGGTAGGTAGGTATGCACGTACGGAGTACCTACAGGCTATAACATGTACATAGGTATGTACATGTAGTTATTAACGCCGTAACAATAAGATATGTAGCCTCAGCTACGGAGTACGGAGTATGGTGTACATTATAATGTACACACTGACCAGTGGTAACCTGTAGGTACAGGCAACGGCTGTCAGCAAGCAAAGACTTAATTATTAGACAGGCAGGCAGGCAGCATCCCGGGCTGCAGCCTCGCATCCCCGCATCCCGTGCTTTTTGTGTGTACAGATGTAGGTATGTGTATTATGTAAATATGTATGTACATACCTGTGACCTATGTACTCCGTAATCTAGGGCTTGATCCAAGTGTAAGAAATCCTGATGACAGGCCTCCAGACTCCAGTACTCCGTAGACCAGGCTTACAATCTCATTATCCCCTCACCGTGCCCGTGTTCCAAAGAAGTGCGGAACACCCACCATACGGAGTAAAGATTGTACCTATATACGGAGTATGGACTCTGGAGTAAGGAGTAGGTAGATATGTAGGTACCTACATACATATTTGAGTGCGAAGACCGCGGAGACAAATAGATCCAGAATGTGACTGCATGATGCACTGCAACTCTAGTGAAATGACTGCGTAACACACATACAACGTAACCATTCTTAAAAAAGAAAAAAGAAAAAGAGGAAAAAGCATAAGAGATGAAGATAAAAAACCAAGTTTCATAATCGGACTCACATCTCTATCTACAAAGTACATATCTCCTAAAATACAAACGATCCGTGGTATATAACATGCCTCAAACTGCCATGACGTGAACGAAGAGAAAAAAGAAAGAAACAGGCCGCCTCTCCTCCCCAAGGGCAAGACAGAAAAAAAAAAAAGTGACCAGGTATGCAAAGCCCCATTGCGACGCCCTCATTGGACATACCGTGCGGCATCTCCCAGCGCCCCCCCCCCCGAAGAATGGAACCTGGAGAGGCATGAAAAAGAGGAAAAGTGCATACACGGCATTTTGAAAAAATGCAAGCGAAGGAAAACAAAAATCAGTGAAATCGCTACCCACAACTCCCATAGTATACATGCGCTTCATTCTTTCGTGTCTTCCAAGCGCCGGTTATCCAGTTCATCCTGGTAGTCAAAATCTCTTCTCGACAATATGTTGAGTGTCGTGCTATTACGCGAGCGAGCAAGGCTTGCAAATTTGCCACTCGTCAATTCGGCCGGGTTCGGCAGATGTCGGCTTCGTAGGTCGTGCTCGCGTGCGTGCATTTCGAGGATTGCGCCTCAGCAGCCGCGTACGTACATGAGTCTCTCTCGCAGACTTTCGAGCATGCTATCTTCGTCGTTCGTGACTCGTGGTGAGCACACATTTACCCTCGCTTCAGTCGGGCCTCCTCATGTTTCCGATCCCAACGACGTTCGCACGAATCGGCTTGCTGACCTCTGCATTGAAGCGCGCTCTGTGGTCAACGCCGTAAATGCCGTAAACGCCGACTGCTCATCGGGTGACACAAGCGGTGTTTTGCCCATTATCGTAGTACATGCCCTGGTACATGCTCCAGTTTTGTGGCCGCTGCTGTGGTTGCTGCGGCTGGTGATGTTGTTGTGGATGCTGTTGTTGGTGCTGCTGCTGATGAGAAGAATGATGTTGATGATGGGCTGATTGTTGCATATATCCCTGGTTGGCCATCATACTGTGCACGTCCTCATACTTGACCTTGGCGTTTTTACTACCGTCAATGAGACCCATGCCGCCACCAATCATGTTGTTCGGTACGCTCGTCGGAATATATCCTGATGCAGGGCCGTACTCGTCCGTGTTGACAGAGGAAGACGGGCTGGGAACACTGGAAGGCAGGTTGGACGCCCAGGCCTCGCAGGTTGGCATGGGCATGTATTGCTGGGTGGTCTGGCTGTAGTCGGAAATGTAGTCGGCTCTGCCGGCAGGAAGGGGGGACATTCGGGGACTTGGAACGGCGCCACAGCTATCATCGTACGCTGAAAGACAGGGCGTTAGTAGCTGAGGAGGTTGGTGCGACGAGGCGACGCAAGCCTCCAAGCCATCGGCAGTGTGGGAGGTCAAGGCAGTGGAGGCCGTACCAGTTGGGGCTGAGTACGGGGACGAGATGATGGGAACGCCCATGGACTCCTTGAGTTGACGGAGCTCCTCTTCGAGAGCTTTGTTGCGGCGGATCAGGTCCTGCACCGTCTTATCGCGGCCATGGTTGCTTCGCAGCTCTTCGAGTTCGTGCTCTAATCGCTCAATGTGCTCCTTGGTTCGGGCACGAATGGCTCGCTGGGCTTCTCTATCGTTGGCTCTCTTGCGAGCAAGCTGAGACGGTGTCAGGGTGGAGACGCTGCGGGTGCCTGACAGACATGCATATTAGCACAAGCACCGGGACATTGTTGAGCGGCGAGGTCAAGAGAGAATGAATTCAAGGCTCGAAGCCGCTGAAACGAAGGAACGGAAAGGAGCCGAAAAACGAAGTGCGGGAAACCAGCAAACACGTGAGCTTACCCTTTCGCTTCGAAGAAGAACACGACTTGGCCGGCTCGGCTGATGGTGACCGCGTCATGATGCCGATGGATTTTACGATTACAATATCTTGTTCGAATCGTGTTCAATGGCAAGGACCAGTTGTCGGCGGATATGGCGAGAAAGGTGGCCAAAAGGAGTCGGCTGAGCGTCTGAGATGGTCGGGGGGGGAGCGAGGTTGTGTGAGAGGAATTCGGCAGACAAGGCAGATGCGGTCGGCGGAAGAACAAGACGGGAGTTGCAGTATTATATCCTTCCTTGTAAACAACTTTAGCCAGCGGCGCAAGGGAGTCTCTTTTTCCTTCAGCTTTTCTTGTTTCCTGGCGGCATGCGAGTGGGAGAGACGGAGGGGTCAATGACGGGGAGAGACGGCAGTCACCAGTGGTGTTGTGCTTTGCAAAGGCGCAAGGGTTGTCAGTGTCACAAGCAAGATACAAGCTGGTGCATTCCAGTGGAGAGATAGACAGGCCCATCCTGATATATACTTTTGGTCCCAGCTCGATCCTCGACGATGGCGAGGCGAAGGCGAGGCGAGGCTCGTGGGGTGAGCGAGGAGGGTCGGGGGTGGGGCCCGGGGGCCCGGGGGTGTGTGTGCATAGGAAGTTGGGCGTTGCCGCGTTGGGCAATGGGCAGGCCGCCGGTAGGGAGCAGGTCAGGATCAGAGGGAGAACTTTTAGCGCAGTGGTAGAGGCAGAAGTGCCAGCGCCAGGCGGCGAAGGCGGCGTGCGTGGACCAGACGTTGTTTTCCTGGGCCACTCCCTTTCCTCGGATGCTACACCCAGCCAAGCGGCATCGCACCCCCCGTCGCTCAACGCGCCTTCTCCAACAGCCAGTAAGTAAGCTGCTACATACCGGTACCCAGGTACTCCGTACATTGATCCCAAGACGCCAGCTGCGCTCGCTCATCATGGGGCAGCTTGTCCTCGTCGTCGTCCTCCTCCACTCCTCCACTCTTCTACTCTTCTACGGACGTCGGAGAGGTACCTACTCTTACACATCTCCTTTTCGCGTCCTCTCCTTTGGCAGTTTTATGAGATGACAGTCCAACTTTGGGTTACAACGTACATACGGGGTACGGAGAGTCGGAGACGTGCTTGGGCACCCCCGAGCCCACCGAATCCACACCAACTCCATGGACTCCACGGTCCAGTGTCTGGAGTCTGCACTGATGTCTGTTGGGCGCATGCTCCCGCCGATTGTCGAGCCTGGGCGTGCAAGGCCTGGCCGCGAGGCCCGCGACGGCTCAGATCTGTTCAGATCGGGATTCGTGCACGGCGCCGTTCGGGACCCTGGGTCACTTCGTTTCAGTTGATCCATGGCGCGGACCTGATGTCTTTCGTCTTGCTCATCGTCTTGCCAAGCGAGCAAAGAAAGGGTCCATGCTGGTCTGCAGACTGCGCTATCCCCTCGGCTGCACAATGCCATGCGGCTGTCGCCGTAATAAGAATGTGTGCTTGTTCTACCTATGTCAGAACTCTCTTGTTATTGCTCCTAGGTACGGAGTATGGATGTACTCCGTATGATATCTGAGATATGTAGCCCAAGCTTGTCCTGGGAGGCTGGGACCTGGGTTGCCGCCTTCCGATTCCAACTCGGCCAGCCCGGCTGCGCGCGCGAGGCGACCAATCAGGACGGTGCGGCACCGGCGCAGCAAATCATCAATACCACCACCATCAGATGTCGCTCTCCGACAAAGTAAAGACTAATGTAATGTCTAATGCAATGCAACACCATCATGCAATGTAATCCAGTGAAATCCAGTGCAACGCCCCATACCGTCCCATGCCGCTCCATGCCATGCGTCCTCGACCGTCATCCAGCACAATACATAGTTAACATTGTACCTATGTATGTACCTACATACATACATAGGTACCTACCTAGGTACCGAGATCCAGGGCCCCGGGATGGTGCGGCAACCGCGTCACAGAGCTGCTCCTCTTCCGATCCACCGTCACAAGGTGCCTCAGCTGCCGACGTGCCTAGCTAGGTATGTATATACATACATATGTAATTGCCTTGCTGCACCCGGTACGTATGTGAATACATATACGGAGTACAAAGGTAGTATACGGAGGATTGTACTTAAATTCGTCCTTACGGAGTACGGAGTAGTGCCGCGTGCGATACATACTCCGTACATACGTTACGGATAACGGGGCACGGTGCGCCCTCCACGGAACAGCCCTCGGAACAGACGTCGGAACAGACGTCGGAGCACCACACGGGAGCCAACAAGAATCACCCGGAAACATATCTTGACTTGTTTCGGTATGTATATGTACCTATGTATCGAAAGGGCCCTCGTCGGTGCTAGGATAGGTATCACATGCTTATTATTAAGATGTCGCTACAACTCGGGTTGTAAATACATACCTAGCTATGTAGCAGGATGACAACTGTGATTCCATTCGGCAACGGCGTCTTCCAGACTTCCAATCAGTCTTCCATCGCCCACACCCGCACATGATGATGCAACTGCAGCTGCAGCCTGCAAGATCAAACTCCATTCCCCCCCATTTCCACTGCTACATACCTACGGAGTACCTAGGTATACACACATTAGGTACCTACGGAGTAGAGGGCCGTTCCCGGTTTCCCCGGTTGCCCCGGCTGCCCCGGTCGTACGGCAATCGCGCGATGCCAGTTCGACCTCGTTTTTTTTTTCCGTGTGTGTACGGAGTACACACGGACATGCTTTTAGAGCTTATGTACAGGTACCTAGCTGCCTTCAGCCTTTTCTTTTGTTGTTTGGTACTCTGTAGGCATCACAGATGATAGGTACATGCTCCGTACATACATAGGTTGCATGTACATACATAGGTAGGTACCTAGCAAGATGCCTCCCAGATTCCCAGGGATGCGATTCGACCCCGGCTTGTTGCACGCAGACCAACCCCCACCAAAGCCCGCCGGCGGCCGGCCCCTGGATCGCGACTTCACGCTGTGGTCTGCAGCCTGCACCCTGTGATATCTAGGTATGTAAATACATATGTACTTAGCAAAACACATACATAGCACGTGCAAAAAAAAAAAAAAAAAAGAAGAAGCAGAAGAAGGATCAACGTAGTCAACTACAGAAGACTGGTGCTGGATTTAGCCCGGGATGACTCCCTAGGAGTCCCTACAGCGTCACAGCGTGTATGTACATTAACATACCTACAGTCCTACACGCGCTTCGTTATCGTGCAATCGTGCAGGCACCGCTGAACAGGTGTCAGGAATACCCTCCATGGCGGCCCTGACGTACGTATACCGATATACGGAGTAGAGGAATGACAGAAAGTATGCTGTAGGTACATAGGTATGTCCCGTGTTTAGGCTTCTGCTCGCCCGTGTTTGCCTGTGCCGCGTGGCTGGATGACAGCGAGCCAACCCGGCAAGTGCGCTGCTGCAATTTGCAAAAGACGACGAAATAGCAAAGACGGGGAAATCGGGATAATGGGATGGTGAGATGGGATTTCAATCAAGAAGTTCCCTAGGCATTACAACAGTAGGTACTCCGACGTCCGTAGTAGGTAGGCAGGTTACAGGTATGTACTCATCAGTGATCACGATTCACGGGGGTATGCAGGGGAAGATGATATGTACGTCTATAGGGGGCAATTACGAAGTCGCTTCGCCATTTTTGCCCCTTTTGTCTCCCTTTCTCTCTACAATGTATGTACTGTTTTAAAAATTTAAAACTTCCCCTGTTCTTTTTTTCATTACTTATTTCGTCTTTTTCTTTTTTCCTCTTCTCTCTCGTTCTAAAAGCGTCTTTCCTGCCTTGGGGCCGTAAGTCGTACACCCGGCTTCGTTTTCTGCGACGGCTTCTGCCGGCTTGGTGCGTAAGTGGCGTTCGCCGTTGGGGGGCTTGTTCGAACTTCTCAACCGGTCGGTCCGCCCTTTTTTTTTTTTTTTTTTTTTTTTTGGTCCCTTCCAAACGGCGTTATTTTAAACATGGAGGTCCTTCTCTATCAAAACGGAAGAGGTTAGCCCATGGAAGGTAGAGCAGCAAGCCCTGGCGAATGAATGGCATCAAACAAGGGAGGAAGAAAATTAGGTACTCCGTACTCCGTAGAAGGTATGTATGTACATAGGTACATGTACATACTCCGTACATTGGTTGAACAAGCAGCATAGGTACCTAGGTATGTACCTTAGGTAGGCTAGGTACCTGCCTTAGTAGGTACCTAGGTAAGGCAAGGCTGAAAAGCCCGCACACTCCACTTCCCGGGCTGACGGTTCAGTTTGGACGAGGGTCCGTGAGCCATGATCCTTGGTTTGCCATCGCAAACGCGCAGCGCAGCAGCCGAGACGTAGGTAACGGCGTCTGCGGTCACCGATTGTTGTCTTTTCCGAGCTGAGCTGAGCATAGATACATACATGGCCTTCATAGCACGTTGAGCCGGGGGCTCGGGTATCGCGGCAGCTTGTCACTTGACTCCTCCGTACTTTACAAGAACGCGGCAAGATGAGACAGATGCAACGGCGGGATAAGAAGGGAGGGACTGATGAAGGAGATCCCGTCTGATATGAAGACGGCATTTGATAGCAGCCGCCGGATTGTACGCGGCCGCATCGTACCGTGTACTCCGTACGCGAGCTTACATGCCTCACGGATGATGAATCACGGGCCACGGAACACTGCACCGAACGCATGACCAGACATCGCTTGACGGAAAATGTACATAGTAGAGACGACCGGTCAGATCAACGGTGTGTCAAAAGACGACAAGACGGAAAGAGCCTCGCTCAAGTCCGTCCGTCTGTCCGTCCATCACCCATTCGTCCACTACCCATTCGTCCATCCATCTATGATCTGACTTACTTGAACTGGGGTTACCTAGGTATGTACCTATTGTCTCACCCAGTCCAGTCGTTCTTCTTCTAGAAGCCGTTGCACCTTGTGGAGTGCCCTATCAAATCCGTGTTACGTGTATGTACCTAATATACACTGTACAGCACTCAGGGTCCAGGGCCAAGGGGGTGTGAATTTCTCACTGCTGCACGATCGACACACTCTGTGCTCCGTACTCGGTCAACTTGCTCTCAGCCAACAAACCTACCATGACCTACCTTCATAAATTCACATCAGCCTTGCCCTTCAACTACGAATACGCACGATTGCCGATATGTTAGGTATGTATGTACATATTTACAAAGTTACAATACATATTCCTCCACGTCTAGCGCGCCGTGCCTGCATGAACACCAGCGGCCCAAGTCCAGACATTTTGCCCTTTCCTCCGTACATAGCCGTAGACAACCGACGCCAACGGCTCCCATGATACCTCTAGACTCCTAGAGTCTAAAAATCCATTCCTCCACGCTTCCTTCCGCCCGTCGGGCCACTGCGCCACGCCCCAAAACCACAACCTTGAAGGCTTGAGAACCCCCCCTGGGCCCTGTGAAGTGTGAAAAGCTCCGCAGCCACAACGCACCAACGCACCGGTTGATGCCCACTAAACAAGGGCGAACCCCATCTGGCAGTCTGCCATCACGCGTTTCTTCACAAGCTTGCATTTTGCATTGTTGCAATTGTGGAACTCCCCGTGCGGCGTGGGAAGTGCGAAGAGGCCCCATCTTCGTCTCGTCCGACGTCCGGGAGTTTGTGGGCTCATCATCGGACACTCCACTAACTAGCAAGGTTACGCTGCCAGGCACAACGGCTTCGCGTGGTCTTGTACATTGTACTCCGTATGTATGTACATATGTATGCATGTATACATAGCCCGTAGCCTGTAGGTATGTATCTACCTAGCTTTACGGAGTAGTTGTGCTCGCCCCCATCGAATGCCGCAGGAGCTAGCTCGCCGTGATGAGTGACGTGAACAAGTTTTAAAAAAAGCTTGTGACGTGGTTTTATCTCTGCTTCCCGGGGGTGGGGATTGAAGGCAGTGAAGGCTGAAGGCAGAAGACAGAGAGCGGGTTTCGTTTCCTTTGCCTGTTGGGGTTTCTACCTTCCTGTTGTAGATAGGTATGTATGTATGTATTTACATACGGAGTAGGGAGAGCTGGCTCGCTTGACCCCGGGAGATCCTGGGATACGTATAATCCCGGGCATGGAGTTGCGGAGACTCAGCTGCTCGTTGCTTAACTCTATTACTTTTTCTTTCCTTTCCTGTTGTACGCTTTCCCGATTTGGCCTTGGCTTCTGTTTAACTGACTGGTGTCTCGTGCCTTTCTTGTTTCATTGGAGGTGTTTTCTAGTTGAACTTGAGGGGAACAGTACCAATTCCCTTTCGGGGCTTTCTTTTCGTGTGAGTTGAGTTCTTTTGGAGGGCCCAGGAGGGGAGTCTAGTAGATGTGCCCATTGGATGGACTCCCATGGGAGAGTCCCTCTCGGGGAATTATTCTCGGGGGAATCGTTGTCGGAGGAGTTCGTTTTCGAAATCATTTCCGTTTTGGGCACTGATTTTGCCTCGGTAGGGTCCTTTTACTTATCTCGTTTAGTTGAAGATGGTCAAAGGCACGAGATGCCGATATCTCGCGTTCAAACGTTGGAGACGGACTTGGGACTAAACTTAAATATGAGTGGGTGAGTTCGAAGTTTCGCTCATCGTATGCTTGCGAGGACGCAATATCTGTTGAATGCACCTATTCATTCCAATCGAATCATCTTTCAGCTCTGCCCTCGTCATGAAATTGCATGTCAACATGGTGATGAACGAAGGACGTGTTCGACCTTGGGACAAAAAAAGAGTAGTCCCTGAACGGTAACCCCTTACACGCCTAGTTCTGTTATGTCGCCTTTCGTCCGCCGAGCAAGACTTTGTATGCTTCTAGCCATGTCTTCATGTCTTCATATCTATTATCCTTGCATATATATCCTTATGCCCTGTATATCACGTTACAACTTACAACATCTCCTTCTCACATCACCCACATCTACTTTTCATCCCTTGATCCTCTCCCTGCAACCACGGTGCACCTATGCAATCTCCAATTCTCCATTGACGCCTCACTGCGCCACCTGCGCTTCCTACACTCTCTCTTCTTGTGGCACTCCCTCCACCGCCTGCGCTTCCACATCCTCCATCCCCTCTACCGCCTGCACCAACTCCTCCATTCCCCCAACCCTCGTCGGCCCAGCCATCCCCTCCGGCGGCATCGCCCATCGAGGCAACTCACTCTCATACGCCCAAGCCCCGTCTGCGTCCTCATACCGCAGACTATGCAGCCACAGCGACAGCTCATGCATCCCCGGATCCGAATACAGCGGCGTATCGCACACGCTGCACGTCTCCCCCGTCATCTTCTCCGCGCACTGCTTCTCGTACCGCTCAATCATGTCATCGTAGTACACCACCGCCTCTGCCGCTTCTTCCTTGCCCATCCGCGATAACCTCGTAATGACGTCTTCATCAGAGATGAGCGTCCCATCAGCGTCGTGGTGGCCCAGATCGACGCCCCAGACGCGCTGGTTGGCGTAAATGGGGTCATTTTGAATCGGATGCCCTAGGTATTGGAGGTGAACTCTGATTTGGTGCGTGCGGCCTGTAACGGGTAGACATCTGACGATGGAGTAGCCTTTCTTAGTGGCCCATGGTCTGCCCTTGATGTCCTCGTCACTGTTGCCGTCATTGTTATGACTTTTGTTACCGCTATCCTTTTCCTTTTCGCCGCCGCCGCCGCCGCTGCTGTCGTGTACATCTTCGGCGGCTGCAGCTGCAGCTGCAGCTGCAGCGGTAGGAGGATAATACGCCAGCCGCTTAAACGCCGTACGCGCCGACTTCCCATTCGCACGCACCCGATTCAATCCCAACTTTGGCGATATCGACAAGATCGGCTGATCGCAGACGACGTCCCCCTCCGGAAACTCACCCACCACCCTCGCCACATACTCCTTGCGCACCGTCCGCGCCTTGATCTGATTCCCCAGCTTATCCGCCGCCTGCACGCTCTTCGCCACAAACATGATGCCGCTCGTCAGCCGATCGAGCCGATTACACGGGTACGGCCTAAACAGCGGCCCGCGCTCCGCCATCATGATCTCCAACACAGAGTTGAACTTGTACCGCCCCGCAGGATGCACCGGCACCCCGGACGGCTTATTAATGACAATCATGTCGTTGTCTTCGTGGATGATGCCTATTGGCTCGGCCGTCACGGGGGGCTCGTGTCTGTGCATCGTGTGCGAAACCAGGTCCCCGTTCTGGATCACGTAGTCGGGCCCAGCGCTCTTGCCGTTGATGAAAATGTCGCCCTTTTCCATGGTCATTCGATAGTACTCGGCGGGTCGGTCTCGGAATTCTGACACGAAGACCTCCATGAGGGTTTTGCCGCGCCATCGCTCTTTGCAGTATGTGTTGTAGGTCCAGTGGTAGGGTCGGACGCGGCGAAGGTTGTCTTCGAAGTAGTAGGGAGGTGGCCAGATGGCTGCCACGGGCGTGATGCGTACCTCGTCGGCGCCGCATTCTTGGCCTTTGTTCATCTGTTTCTTGTTCTTTGTCTGCTTCTTCGTCTTGTGTGTCTTTTCGCTGTCGTCAGCTTTCCCTGTCTCCTCGCGCTGGTTGTTTCTGCCCTTGTTGGACGCCGCTCTCGATTCCTCTTTTGTTTTCGCAATCTCTTCTGCGGTGAGGAAGTCCATTAGCAATGGTGACGGAGGTGAAGATGGAGGTGAAGATGGAGGTGAAGACGGCGGGGGCAATGATGGCGTCGTGATCTTTAGACCAGACGCAGCGGGCGCGTCGCTCGTCGTGAATGCCATCGCGAGCGCGGCTCTCTTTGCTCCGCAGAGTGGCGATGATCGAAGGGCTCTGTACGCCGCGCCCACAATTAGCATCAGTTGAGAATGTCACCGAGACCAGATGTGCGATTTGACACCGCGCTGTACTCTGTAAATTTCCACTCCTTCGTGCAAATGCATGCGCGAACTTGGCGCAGAATTTCGCTAGGCGGAGAGGGGCGGCAGAATTCTTGGCTCTCGACGGCCCAATCATCAAGGAAAATGACAAGAACCGCCAGCTTCTACTCTGTGAGTCCGCACATACATATATTATTAGGTCTCTACTTACTCCGTACATACATACCTCCTCGAACTTCGACGACCGCTACCGCGCCTTGATCTGCATCTGCGCAGTCGGCAGACTTGTTCTGCGGGGTGCATGTGACTGCTGCAACGATCGGCATCACAGTTCGATTATCAGCAGCACGTGGAAGTCTCCTGGCTTCTACACATATCAGTTCACTTCATTTGCCTCTTCACAACCTGTTTCCCCGTCGACACTATCTAGATTCTCGATAGTCGATCTGGCTCTGTTGAGCTCTGGAACACCCTTGGCCTCTCGCATCAGCCGCCGCATATCCAGCCACACCAATCTCTCTCATTCTCAAATCAGAAATCTGTGATAAAACAGAACGAGCCAAAAGCGTCGACTTGTTTTCAAAGCCATGGCTCTGCCACACAAGAAGACCCGCACGAGAGCAGACTACCCCTTCATCCTGGACTACCGAACCAGATGGTGAGTCTGTCTTGTACATCTCATAGCACGCGTGAAACGCAACATCAGTACATGGTGATCAATACATGTCAAACATTTTAACATGCTAACCATGCCCTTATTTTTCGGCGCATGCTCAAGGAATGATAATGACATGTATCACCACATGAACAACTCTGTCTATAATTTCCTGTAAGTCTTGCTGCCGCCCACCTAAGAATCAGAAAAAAAGCACGTCTAGAAGACAAAGATGAGAAAAGACCCGAGCAGAAGAAGAAAAGAAAAATGCAAGAATGAGAATCAGAATAGACGTGTCTTTTAAAAAAAGTGAGAACTAAGCCAATACCTCTTCTGTTCGGCTTCCTGCCTACCTAGCTTCGACTCCGCCGTCAACGCCTACCTCATCCACCACTGCAACCTCAACCCTCCCTCCTCTCCTCACTATCCCCTCGTCGCCCGCACCAGCACAGATTACTTCTCCCCTATTTCCTACCCCTCTGTTGCAGAGGTTGGCGTCTGTGTCGTCAAACTAGGCCGCGCCAGCGTGACCTTTGAGTTGGGCCTGTTTGAACAGGGCGTGCAGGACGTCAAGGCCGTGTGTGAGTTTGTGCATGTCTTTGTGGAGAGGGCGACGGGTAGGGCGGCAAAGGAGGGGATGCCGGTTGAAGTGAGGGAGGGACTGGAGAAATGGCTTCAGGATGGGCAGGGAAGGGGGGAAAGTAAGTTATGAACTTATGATGAGGCAGTCATGATGTGCTATGGCATTGAGGACTACGAAGTGTACATCAGATTTTTGTTGATGACACATGCATGCTCAAGAATATACAGCTATATTGAGTATGAGTATATACGTTGGCCTTTTGCTCGCCTACTGGTTGGCTGGCCTTGGCAGCATCAAACAACAAATGGTATTCGTGACCCATGAAGAGTAAACGCAATCGGAAAATCCGTTTCAGCTCGCCCCAGCTCTTCCAAATTTTCAGCATCCAAGCACAAGAGATACGACTTCTGTCCGTTACTATCGAGGACCAAAGTCATAATCACACCGTCGTCTTCTCTAGATCCACCTGGTCGTGGTATGAACATGGGCTCACCCGGTGAATGACCAACCGGCCCGTTCCATATCAAAGCCTCTCGCGTCTGTAGGTCAGTCTTGACCAAGCAATCCATAAACATTCCTCTTCCTCCGTTTCCAACCCCATACGCATATCTGTAGGCTTTGCCCGCTCGGTCCGGGTTGATGGCTGGTAGCTCTCCTACGTGTGGGCCCGGAATCGAGAATACCTGTTCGGCACGCTGGGCGTACATATTGTTGCCATGCGGCATCGGCAAGTTCTGCATGGTGAATTTATGGCGCACGAGATACATTTGCGCAGACTCGAGACCACACTTGGCCAGGCCTTGCGCAGCGGCGCCATTGCGGTCCATGAGGATGTCGTAATACAGCATGTGCATTATGTTTGTGTTTTCGTACTCGATGCAGTCCATGTAGAGTTCCGTCAACTTGTTTCCATTCTCTTCCTTGAAATTTTCCTCAAAAGCATTGATCGTATGGAAGAAGAAAGAAGCTGGTGTGGAAAATCGAGCCACGACTCCCCTGCCGTGGCGTCGATCTACCACTAGCCATTTGCAATCCTCATTCGTGTCGAAAGGCTTGATTGCCTCGATTATGTTGCGCTCCCAGAGCACCTTGAGACCGTTCCATCCGTAGTGTGACGTCGGAACGCATAGAATGACGTGATTATCGGTCAGAAAAAAGCTGTGGATGTAAGCAGCGGCCAACTCTTTGTCCGCAATAGTGGCGAGAATATCGACGGCCCCTGATGCAGCGTTGACTCGAAAGATGCGATATGTGGCTGTTCTGCCCGGTTCCAAGTTGAAGTTGAAGAGATCTCCCGTCTCAGGATCTCTCTGGGCGTGCGCGCATGACATTGGGCCTTTGAGATCAGGATGTAAGCTTCTTTGTGTAGCTTTCCCCAGAGGCTCCATTGTGATAGGGTCCAATTTCTGTAGTGTAGCATTATCCGTGCAAACGTACAGGTTGGAAGGTTCTTTTCGAAAATCTTCATGACTAGTGTCTGTCTCTTGCATCATCCCAGGTATGTTGGGCAAAACCGTAACATTGTTGTTAATCTGTCGTGGCATAAAGAGGCTCATAAACTTGGCGAACAACCCCACACAGGGATCACTGCGTTGTCCAAACGAGAGATCCGCACGCCAGCCCTTCCTCCTGACGAACTTGATGTATTCTTCTGACTGAAACCGAGAAGTATAAGTCACCGAGCAATTTGTCTCGTCCAGTAGTGACGGAATGAGGTCGAATTTGTGCACCTGCGCAAAGCCGTCGAACCAGTGGGACACGTGATGGGTGCCCCTCGATGTATTTTCTATTACAGACTGACCAGGCCCTGTTCTATAGAATGTTCCGGCAGCCCAGGAAGGAATGTTTCCATTCACATCAAGCTGTACGGACTCGCGTTGATTGTCAAGCCCGTCAAACTATGTCAAATCAGCAATTCTGTCAATCGACAAGAGGAACGGAAAGAAGCAATTGACTTACGGCCCCCTTGTTTGGCCAGGATCTCCACGTTTCTTTCTGGTAATTCTGAAAGGCCTGTTGCTTGTCGTCCAGTTCATCATTGACGGTACGACGAACGACACGAGCTGTTTCGACAGCCATTCTGATGGCCTAGTTTCACCGTTCAGCCAGGTGATCTCCTTCGAGAAAAAGATGAAAATTCTGATGGTGAGATGGTCCTTCTATGTTCTCCCCCCCATAACAAGCAAGACTTCTAGCAAAAGCCATGTGCGAAGTCACAGTAGGACCTGTTTCGCTCTCATGTTTCAGAGATTCGTAGTTGCTACTAACTTGACTGCAACGAGTCTAGAGCATTTGTTCTTGCGTGTGCAAGGCTTGCAGCTGGCCCCAGTCGAGTGTCAGAGGAGGAAAGTCGAGGTCAGGGAAAAAAAAAAAAAAAAAAAAACCACCAGACACGTCCAGCGCAATGACATGACCTGTCCACCGCGCTTTTGATCGAGATAATCAACTGTGGCAGCCAGATCAGCACTTACCCGAACAACTGGCGGCTGCCAGTCAGGTCCCCATGGAACAACATGCGGCGAGTGATACATGGACTTCTGACCAGTGACCTAGGGGGTACACGGGCGTTCCGGTACCTTTCTTCGGGGGCGGCCCTCCCACGTCGCCTCGACAGACAAAATACATAACCCATGTTGGCAGACAGGTCACAGAACACATCGCGACAGCCGCATTTCATGGCCCACATGGCGCTATTGACAAGCGAGCGGAAAGGCGGGATAGGCCGGGGGCAGTAAGCCATGATCGGGGTAAGGCCCAAGGGGTCATCTTCTCTGTCAGTAATTCCCCAATGAGCCATCCAAGCTGGTTTGTTGGCTGAGACGGTGTAAGTTGGTCGGGTCGAATTGAATTCAGTATAGGTAGGTATGTATGTATGTATGGAAGAAGAAGGGGAGGCTTGTGTGGGGTCCCGAGTGTACATACTCCGTATGCACATTCGTATGCAAATGTGCAGACCGGCCACTTGGCAATCTCCACCATCGTGAAGCATGTTCATCACCGTCGAACCCGAAAAATACTGGACTATGTACTCCGCATGCACTTGGCTTCAGAATTGACGACAGCATCGAATGCCAAGTTTCGGACACGTCAGATTGGGCTTGAACTTGCCGGAGGGCCCTGTAGGCCCTTCCAGATGCGGCATGATCCGTCGGTCATGGAAATATGCAGGGAATGCGTCCTGAGGAGTCGGGACGATGTCGTAAGGTTGGAACGGCGTGCGTCCCCTTATTACCCCGCGAAACTCCGAGAGCTGCACAGTATGGGATCTGAAGAAGATGGAGTTACGTTCACGAGTCCCGCGACAAGTGCCGCTCCATCGCAGTAAAAAAGACATGATGGACGGGCGACTACTCCGTAAGCAAGGGAGGGACCTCATCAAGCTCATCCGTCGGCTGTTCCTGCCCCGACGCTATTAATTCTATATTGGCCCGACGGAGTGGTGCGCCAACCCTACCTTTGATGTCAGTTTCTGCCCTCAGTGTCAACGGCGGACACGGTGAGCTTCTCTCATCACAAAGTGATTCAGCCACAAAGCGTATTTCGCGTGGCATGCTGACAGCCACCCGATTATCTGCAAGGCAACGGAACACGCAGTTCTGTAGACGAGGAAATCAGATCGCGTGTGTATGTGAACAAGGAGAGGCTAATGCACGAATTCGCGTGGCGCTGGCCGCCCGAACTTTGGTGCAACAGTAGGTACATATGTAGGTTGTAGCCTGTAAATGCACCTGCATTGCACTTGCAAGTTGCTTGTTTGTACGGAGTTCGTACGGAAGGCACGGAGCACAGGTGGGGTGTGCCTAATGCGGGGGCTCTTTCTCGGGTCGAAGTGCTCGTGAGCTTCGCTTCGACGCCCCGTTGATTGGCCAGCTATTAGGCAAGGCAACTTGCTCACGATAGGTAATCGCTTTGCCTCGCTCATTCAGATTTCAGACCTTGATCATGCCACTTGATATGCACGGGGACTAGAATCATGACTCCAATCGAGACCCAAGGCCTCCGGATCCTCATTCGCTTTGGAGAAAGGCACGAGTTGTGGATTTATGATATTATTCGGGCATCTACATGCCATGAGACATCCCTTCTTGTCCCAAAGTCCATCTCAATTTCCAAACAGCCGTCGCGGCCATATGCCTGGCTTTCTATATCCATGTAGCGCTTGCTATCGATCGACCAACATCATATCATAAACTGGACTACGAGCCTCGTCATCGTCATCAAGTGGCCATCAAACTACAGTACGCCCTTGACGAATCAAAAGGCTCGCGGCTTTCCCACCTGTCTGTCTTTGATCGAAACAGACTAGTCCTCTCAAGCTTGACGACTGAGACGACGAGGCGAGATGATTAAGAATAGGCTCGACTCGACGCACGCGCGCGGAATGCGTGTCTGAGGCAGTCATTTCTTTTCCTCGGACAAAGCACGGGCGTGACTTAAGCCGGGCTCCAGTATCGTGTATCAACTGACAAGTCTAACCTGACCTCGGACATATTCTCTACTCTTCGCGTCGCTACTAAAGATGTCGCACGATGCACATCGCCTTGGACGGTCTTGGAAAATGCAAGAAGATCCGGATTCGCTGCCCTGATCGGTCGTCTATATGAGGTAAAAGTGGCGCATGCGAACCATGAAATGTCATTCTAGAGAGGGCAAAAGCAATGATGGAAGGTTTCAAGGCGCCGATGGCGAAACTAGCTGTTGCCTGTACTACTCCAGCGTCTCGATATCCATCATGCTGCAAATAGACGCGCAGTCGCGGCACATTCTGTACAATTGATCTCCTACCACAAAGATCAGAGGTTTGGCACCCGGAAAGACTGTACATTGATACTAGCGGATTGAACCATCTCTCGGTGCGGATGTTGTGTGATGGTCATGACGCAATATCTCCTCCGGTTACTAATCCAACGATGAGCTTGATGTCAGTGTCAGCTGGTTCTACTGTCTCAGCCCGGACCGTATACGGCGTCTTCCGCAGAGCCAAGACAAATGCTCCTTTGAATGACCCTGAAGTAGCGTTTCAAGAGGTGTTGCGAGAATCGGAATGGCGCGGCCTGGGCAGTTATTTACAACGAGCCGATAGCCTCATACTACATTTGGTAGAGAATTGCGCTTAGTCACCAGCTCCTGCATGCTGAGTTGTCCTTGGGCCAGCTACTCGTGGGTGTAACTTTCTGAAAAGGACATCCACTATGTATACATATCTATGGGTGTCCTTTTCAAATGGTTACACCCACGAGTAGATTGATCAGCCATTCCTTGGCTCCAAGACACCCGAGTGAATCAAGACCTGCTGAACGAACCCAACCAGATAGCCAGCCAACGCCGGTAGTCAAGCGCAATAATTGGTATCAGAGCCAGGGGACGGCGGGAGTCCAGTCCAAGTTGTCTCGTGAAAGGTGAGATAGGTGCACCTGCCAGGCGCACTGTTTTATACCATGTAGTCGGCAATTCGTTGCTTCAACTAGGCAATGCCAGCATAAGACTCGTTGCTTCCGCTCGGTTCAGGAAGGAAACACACGAGGATCCGATAGAAAGTTGTCGAGGTTACGCTTTGTCGCTTTCGCCATGTCTCCCAAATGCACTATTGATGAATTCCTGGAACGTGAACGATGAGTCATCGGCTTATCCGGTAACGCAGCGACCATGCCAGTAATGCGGACCAGCAAGGAACGCATCGTCGCGAGCTCTTCTTCGACAGGGCCATTTTTTGTAATCAGATTGTCCTGAATATTGTTATCGTCTGTCGCCGAAAGAGGTTTGACCGAGGCCTCAATCCTTCGCAGCTGCTGCACCCGAAGTCTCAGTTGTCGCCGTTGCTCCGTCAACTCAGTCAGTCTCTGCACAAATGATTCATATTCCTCAGCCGCAGCGGGATCATTGTCAATATCCTTCTCGATAGGCCATGCAGTCGGGAGCGCTTCAATAGAGTTATCCGCCACTAATAGTTCATGATAAATTTGTCAGCACTTTTATTCAGGCACCTTCCTTGATGATCTATGTTCATTGTTCTACTCAGTCTGGCTTGGATTCGTACCAAAATCCAACTCCCTTCCAATCGTGCTCTCCGATTCCTTCAGCCCTCGTACCCGATCTTCCGCGTCGCGCAGATACGAGCTGCTGATCTGCTCGGCGACATTATAGCTGGCTTGAGGGGGGTAAACGCGCCGACAGTGCTGCTGTATGGTCTGATTGAGGGTGAAGAGAATGTCGTCGAGTAGGCGCGCTGGAATGGGCTGGTTGGAGGATTCGTTGGCTCGGAGCCAGGTTCGTGAGGGGGCTAGAGGCTGTGAGAGGAGGTTTGTTTGCGCGCTGATGAAAGATTCTTTGAGGGAGGGAACCGTTGGGGCGAGGGCTGGCATGGTGGTCGAGTGGCGCGGTTGCGTCTAGACGCGAGGAATTTGATGGGATGTTGAAGAACGATTGATGCGAGGCTGAGACTAACTGATTGTCGTCAGTTCACACGGGCAATCGAGGGCTCTGGACGCATGTGGGCCTGGCCCCCTGAAGCTCTCTGGAGCCCCCTGGAGCCCACTGGAGCCCACTGGAGCCCACTGGAGC